>JAQIXO010000014.1:0-80729 GCA_034700305.1 Protaphorura armata
AAAAGCGCCAATATTACCCAGAATGGATTCGTCAGAGAGCTCTTCAGAGCGTATGAAGAAACACTTTCGTACGGGTTACGTGTTAAACTGGCTAAACAAAGTGTTGAAAGTACAAGAAATCGTGAGGGCCGTCAGGCGAAAAAAATTGCGTTAAATTGCCAAGGGTATGGGCATATCCTAGGAAAGTATCAGAAATATCCTAGTCCAGAACTCGGATCTGAAAAAAATTAGCGCTCCGTGGGCACCTCCACTTTTAACCTTTTCTGACAACAAGAAAAGGGTTCACTTCTGTGAGGGGAATTTAGCATTTATATCGGGGATGAACTAAACTTTTCATTTCTGGCCACTAAGGATGAGACCTGGTGTTACTTTCATGACCTTAAAAGAAAGGTCAGGTTAATACAGTAGCAGATGACCTCCCTGTGTTGGTGAAAGCAAAAAGGGAAAGTCTGGTGGGGAAAGTTAAGGTCACCATTTTCTGGGACAAGGAAGTAGGTGTGGTCCCAGAGTTCATGCCACCAAAGAGCACCCTACCTCAGCTAGATTATACTAAAACCCTGCAAAAACTGACGCTCACCATTCGAAGGGAGAGAGTACGACGTGGATCCAAAAAAAGGGTCAAATTAGTGTATCGCAGCTTCGTCGATCCACACGCTGTCAGATTTTCTTCAGGCTTCGGAGAAATATTTCATCCCCGGATATTCTGGACCCGACTCCCAGCTATTACTACCGATTTCACAATTTAAAGAATCATCACGTTTTGTGAATGATAACGTGGTGAAAGCGACGGTGAAAGTGAATTTTGACAGCCTTTCGAAAACATTTTTTAAAACCGGTTTAGAGTCGTTAAAATTGAAATGGACAAAGTATGTTGAGCTTCAAGGAGATTATATTGAAAAACAAAAAATACGTTCTAGACAAAAATAAATTCTTTATATTGAAACGACAAAATATACTGATCATTCCTCGTAAGAAAATAATTTTGTTCCACACCACGCGTAGCTACATGTAATTTTTGTGCTTTCCTGTAAGTCTGTTTGGAATGTAAGACAATCAATGTGTGGAACTTTGTGTGAATGACTGATTTCCAAAAAAAAATGAAAACGATTAAGACGCCGTCAAAATGAACAAAGGAATTTTATTTCAACCAAGGATGAGAAAATTGGTGTAAGTTGAGATTCATTCGCACATGTAGTCTTCCGAGTGACACGAAATTTAAAATTTCATTTCAGAAAGTAAGGAAATGGAAATGATGAAACTTTGAGTTTCATAATCAATTAAATTGTAAATTAATTATCTCTTCTTATCTTCTCTTTTGGGTCAATGGTCAAGTGGGTAAAAAATAATAATGTGGTCAGTCAACACATTAAATTAGTTGGGAGTGGTCCGTGAAATGTCATTAATTCTGTATACTTGTCGAGCTTTGACTCGTCGTGAATTTTTTGTCGGCGGAGGAAAGTGTTGTTTGTGGACAAGAGCTCATGGACGATGGAGGTCAAATCCCCGGGTTGGACAATCCCGGACATCCTTGGCCATCATAAATTCTCCAAAATCTTTTCACTGGTTATTAGCGTCCACATCACCAAAATCCATCTGGATTCGGACAACCGCTACCTCGTCCCCTTCCACACCGACACCGCCATCATTTTCTGTGCGTTACGTTTTAAAAGTATTAAATGAATTAATTACATTTCTATAATTATTATAATATGTACGTGATATTTTTTTCAGAGTCCTGAAAATAATAAATCTGTTCCTGAGAAAATCGTCCATGCCTTTCCGTCTTCCATTCAACCGTACCTCCGGCTCTCTAGAATGCACCGACCCATTGGTAACTTATTTCTTTGATACTCAAATAAAAATATATGAATATTTATGTATATTTACGTGTGTTTTTATTTTGACCACAGGGACGTGGCTCCTTTTCTGGCCTTGTACTTGGGGACTAGCATTAGGAGCTCAGGGTCTTCCACCGTTGACTCTCTTGTCACTCTTTGGTCTCGGAGCTTTCATAATGAGAGGAGCTGGGTGCGTCATCAATGACATGTGGGATCGTGACATAGATTCCAAGGTCAGTCTAGTAATCGTAAGGCTTTGGTAAAAAAAATTCAGAATTATTGGACAATTTGTAATTCCTTATTTCTTTTTTGAAATATTTAGGTGAAGCGTACAGTTGATCGACCTTTGGCAGCTGGAGATTTACGAACGAGACAAGCCGTAGTCTGGTTAGGTGCTCAATTAAGTCTAGCCCTTGTGATATTATTTCAACTCCCACAGCCTTGCTTTATAGTTGGAGTTGGAGCTTTAGGTGAGATAAAAAGGGATCCATACATTTTTCGGAATATGACTTTATTTATATATTGTCTTGTTGTATGTATTTAGGAATAGCAACAATTTATCCATTGGCTAAACGTGTGACGAATTGGCCACAGGTAGTCCTAGGATTTGCATTTAACATTGGGACTCTCATGGGGTACACAGCCATGTCTTCTCCAGAGTTGGGTCATTTAGCTCTCCCTTGGTTAGAACCTTCGTGCCTAGCCTTGTACTTAGCTGGGATTTCTTGGACTCTGATCTACGACACAATCTATGCACATCAAGTAATTGTCAAAATTATATAATTTTTGAGTAGATTTTAATCATATGAGTTATTTTAATTTTTAAATATTGATCTTTGACCTTAGGACAGAGAAGAAGACACGATTCTTGGTCTGGGTTCAACTGCCAAAAAGTTTGGAGAAAATACAAAGTATTGGTTGAGTGGTTTCTCTGTGACAATGCTCAGTAGTTTAACAGCCGTTGGATGGATGCAAGGTTTGGGTTGGCCTTATTTTCTTGGACTCACTGCCACTGCAACACATTTAGCTTGGCAGGTGAGGATTCACAAAATAATATTTATTTTTCAAGTTTGATTTTAATATTTTATTAATTATAAATATTATTTTTCTTTTAGATCAAAACATTGGACATTCATAATAGTCGAAACTGTGCAGAGCGGTTTAGATCAAATAGTCACATCGGTTGGATACTCTTCCTAAGTTTAGCTGCATCTTATTGATGTTTAGTTTTATTAAGAACGAACTGATTAAAATATGATTAGAAAAAATCAAGAGGGAATTTACACAAATGTTAACTGTTAACCTTAATAATGATGCCTTGATTATGTTGTGTTCCGGTTGTTATTGAACTTATTAGACAATAATTTTAATTACTCAGTTTGAGTTTGAGATCTTCATTGCTCTGCATTGCATGCATGCAACAATGCCCTGATTTTTATATGATTGATAACTTTATTTAGTTTATGTATGCAATATGCATGTGTAGTCCAGTCCAGTCCCGAAATCATGCACCTTCTCAATATTTTCTACATAATAAACTTTTTTCTTCTAATTTCTTGCGAATTACGATGTAAAATAATTCACGCGAACGGAAAATGTTAGTAACGAAAATAAAGGTGATTTTATTTGGAGTCAATCAGAATCAAAAGTCCTTGGTTTAATTTATTGGTATCCGGGTACTGCGGTACGGCCATTCTCAGAAATGAATTTTATGCAACAAAATAAATAGACGTAAAGAACAAGATATTTCAACGGGGAAACATTTATTTTCTTCGGTAAAATAAATTTACCGAAACATGATTTTCTCTCGGTCCTCTCACAATCAATCAACCTACTCAATAGGAACACTAGATTAAATTTATAAATATCTCATAAATTATAATGTTCTAAATTATCCTCACTTCTCACATGCACATGCAATCGCCTAATTTATAGTACAATTAATTTTTTTAGTTTAAAAATTAAGTACAACGAATATTTAATATCCACAATTAATAACTACAGAGAAACAACAATTCGTTCGTTTTCCATTCCGTGCGTGCTTTAAATAATTAATTAATATTTAAATATTCATAATTAATTATTCTAGTTTGGAAATTTCACAATAATATCTGAGGTCTTTGCATTTTGATTCATTACAATTATTTTATTTGCGTGCAATAACTACAAAATTTTATTAAAGAGAATAATAATCCATACAAGTACAAGTGTGACAAATTAAATCATTTCATTTCACATCAAATTAACTAAATGCTCCGTCTAATGAAATTTATCAATCAAAAATTGAACTAATAAAAATCATAAAAATATTACCGCTCACTTGCACTCAAAATATCAAAAATTATATAATTTTTAATCAAATCGTTTCTACCCCTCCTTGGAAGTCATAATTTCTTAGTACAAAAAAATTAATCCAATAAATTAAATGTATTTATGGGTTAACTTGGAAAATCTATCATTCCGTACAATTAATTAATTCTTTGACTAATTTAATGCTAATTATACATTACTACTTCTACGTGACACAGGTCCACATAAATTATCACCAGGTGCTAAAATATTTTATACATGTACATAAGCAAGTAGTTATTTTTTAAACTTTACGAATGTTGTGCCCTTGTCTCCAATTACAAAAAATGATCAAAAAATGTTTTTTGATTATTTTTCAAAATTAAGCACTCAAGTGTCACAATTTATCCTAACCTAGAAAAATGCAGCTCGTTTAGTTGCAAACTAGAAATTGTTTGTAAATTTTTTTATATAGCACTTAGACTCGTGTCAACACTTGTCTTCAAAAAAGACTGACGACAATACCACTATTTGACATTTGACCATTTTTGGTTTTTGTCAAAAAATCCATAATTCTAAACATGCAAATACGTACACTTTACTTTACATACATAATTTCTTAATTATCATTAACCAATGATTTAATTTTATAAAGTACCCGCCCACTTTTCACGATTAATTAATTTATATCAATTAACTACAATTCAATTTACATTCCTAGCTATTCTTAGGGCTAATTCTAAATTGTCCTTCTATCTTAAGTTCAACTTGGTTGGTTTTTGATTGAATTCATCGCCTTTTATAAAAACTATTCCAAGCCACTTCGCCCTGACCTGACGTTTCTTGACTCAACCCCTTTCTCTATCAAAATTCTTCTTAATTATAAATCTAAAAAAATCAAAATTCCTTGCACAATATTCAAAGTTGGACAGAATCGTAGTTAATGCTCTTTGTACCAAGTACCTAAATCTATAGCATTTTATTTTAATAGCTTAGCTATAACGTCAGCGTTACAAAATTGTACTTTGTATTTTTTTTTCCTCAACCTACAATAGCTACTCACCGTAAAAGTCTTCTCTGATTTATTTTAGTGTACTAAAATTTCATAAATTCAAAATCAGAATTATAGAGGGTGGTTCATATAAAATCTACAAAAAAAAATATCTAACGGGTATATTAAAAAAAAGAAAAAAACTAATTGTAAGAGAAATAATAACCGATCGATTGCCATTCACTGGGACTGGGTGTAATTCAATTAATTTAAAATTAATTAATGATTGACTGAACTACTGTCATTGTTATTTTTGTAAATAATTTTCAAATAAAAATCAAATCCAACCCGGACGAGTAAATCCGAGCCCATGATGAGGATGAGTAAAAGTTGCAGCATAACCTGCTGGGGGTAATAAACCTGCCATAACATGTGGGGAATTTTGGAAGAATTGTTGATAAGAGTCAACGATACCCCGTGGGGCTTGGGAATGGGCAAATGGTGATGGTTGAGATGAAACAGGTTGGGGTTGATAGGGTGAAGGATGAGACCCAATGAATGGCGGCATTTGATACGGTGGTATGCTTGCAGTCGGTACACCACCAGATGTCGTCCTAGCAGCTGCTGCAGAGGCTGCTGCAAATGTTGAGTGAAAGCTTGACGTGGACGTCGGGTAAAGTTCACCACGATGTGCGTGGGCTAAAGATGGCGGAGACGCCGTGTACAAACCACTCGGGTCCATTTCTTTGGAATAAAGTGCCAAATCAGAAGGAAGAGCCGAAAATTGGTATGAACTAGCTGCTAATAATTGTTGTTGGGCCGCGGCGGCCTTCCCTTGTCTGTTGGTCAAAAATTAAAGGTTACTCTTTTGTATAATCTCGTTATTAACATGTGACATGTGATATCTTACCTAGATTTTCCTTCTGCCTTTGAACTTGACCTCCGCCCAGACCCACTCCCTGTAGAAGCACCAGAACTACTCCCTCCATTCGTTGACCCTCCTTCACCCCCACTTCCTCCTCCACCACCGGTCAAACTTGCCAGAGTTTTTGCTAATTGTAAATTCTCTTGATGTGTCAAACCATGATTCGTGGTCACGTGACCCGCACTCCCTGACTTTCCACTCCCACTCCCAGCATTCAAAATGGTGTAGCTGGGTTGTTCAGGTCCTCTTGAATATTTTCCCATGTTCTCCACTTGTCCACTTGGGTCAAAATGTGGATGACCTCTGTTCAAGTAAGGACTCACACCCACAGCCATTGGATTTGGTATATTATTCACAATCTGTGTCAAACTAGCCAAATTGTGTGGCCATTGGAATCCATTCATGGCAGAGGTTGGAAGTTCTGACCCTTGTCCTTTGGATGCTGCTGCTGCCGCTGCTTCCATGGGTGAACTTCTATGACCGTGACCTCCACTCGAGTGACCAGAGTCTCTGTCATGCTCATTCAAATGATCCAGCATTTGTTGATGGGCTTTATTTCTTCCACGTGGTGTGGATGATGTAGTTGTCGTCGGATTTCCTCCAGATGATAATGGAATTGAGTTTGGCTGCTACAAATTAAAAAAAAATGAAAGAAATTCAGTATTTCACTCCAAAATAAATAATTCAGATCTAAAAAATTTGCATTTTGCAGACATTCAAATTCAGACATAATACTTTAACTTACCAATACCATTCCGAGTAATCCCTCTCCAGCTTTCCCTGTCGTGTAAAACCTCTCTGCTGGATTATTATAAACACTGGGAGCCACATTGATGTTCCTTGGATTGGACGTGTATGGATTTGAATGATAGGCTGACGGAGGTTGAGCCTGAGCTGCAGAGGTCGGAGTACTCATTGCCTGTCTTCCTCCATACACAATCCCACCAGTCGTGGACACAGATCCAGCTGAAGGTAAATTAGTTATGGCTGAAGACTGATGTTGATGTGCAGCTTGAGGGACAGAGTTAGCATGAGCCGCAGGGGCTGTCCCTGGTAGTCCATACCTTGCCACAGACTGTTGGATTCCATGATGAGAGTGGGAATGAGCATGGGCTGCCTCAGGGTGTGGAGAAAGTCCATGGGGATGATGAGAATGATGACTATGACTAAATATAGGATTTGAACCCACACCATCTATCCGATTGTCCATGTAAGTCCCAGGATACGGTGGTGGACCACCTGATGCACTTGTTGGGTAACTAGAGATGCTTAAAATGGATGGAGCTGAAGTCCCTGACCCACGCCCACTCTGTCTTTCAGATGTCGGCGGATTTGATGCCCTCATTTGTTGTTGAATATGGGCGAATGCAGGGGGTGGAGTCATTTGTGCTACACCACGATAGTCAGCCAAATTCAAACCCCCAGGGGAAGAGACTGGTTTGGAGATCGAGGGGGAGTGCGGTGAACCAACACCTCCTGAAGGAGACCCTACTGACAGTGGGCCCCCAGATGGGGATGGTAGATGTCCTTGAGACACGGGAGATGGTGTACTACTACTTCCGTAGCGTGGGGCATATGGTACACTCCCATGATAACCACTTCCACCACCTGTTGTTGTGTAATTCTTTGGAACCGCACTTGAATCACGTCTAGGAGTACTATTTGGATTTGGGGGGTTCGGTGTCCCTGGATTCATATTGGGTGGGGTAGCAGGGGAAGCTACATTTGAATTTGACACAGAGTGTGGTTCATTAATTTTTTCAGGACTTGATGAATTTTGTGATGCAGCCGACATGTCTTGATAAAATCCAACACGTACAGGGCCAGGGGGTCTTGGTGGGGTTTGAGGTGGAGATGAAATAGGAGGTGAAAATGGTGAGTTTGGTCCAGCTGGTGATTGAGAACTGACTTGTGAGGATGGAGATTGTGATTGTGATCCCCAATGTTCTGTTGTTGTGTCGACCCAACGTGGTGGTACGACCACGACACCCCCACTCCCTCTATCTTCTTGTCCAGCTGTGAAGGATGGAGATCCCAGCTCAGACTGTGAGGATAAACTACTCGTACTCATCTTCCGATTCCGATTCCTCTTGTGTTGTTGTAATTCTTTAGCAATGTCTTCAACAATACCCCCATTCCCATTACCGTTACCGTTACCACTGGATGTTGACTGTGTGGGTGTGGGTGGATTACTATCCTTTTGACTAAGACTCCATGAAGTGGACGAAGGGGACTCTAATTGTTTGACTCCACGAGGAAAACTTTTATGAGATTGTCGAGGTGAAGAGTCTTCACCGATTCCACGGCCCATGACTTTAAAACGACTCTTTGGATCATCTAAACGTTTTAGGGGTGAAGAGATTGGAAGTGATGGAGGACGAGGAGCAGCGGATGGACCACCGAATGCTTTGAACCATGCAGCTAAATTTGGTAAACTTTTATCTCGATTAAAACCTTTGCTTGGCTCTAATTTTCGATCAGCTTCTTCTTGATTTGTTGCTTCTTCCTCTGTTTTCTCTTCTTCCGTCAACTCAACTTTCCCAGCACCACCTGAAGAATCAATAATAAAGGTTTCAAATTTAAATTGAACAGATGTTAATATAATATGGTCAATGGCCAATCTTCTATATAACGATCTTACTATAGGAATCGATCGTTGTACAGAAGTTTTACTAGAATTGCATTGCTTTGCTAGTTAGTTTGACGGAAAATTTGACAGAATGCAAACATACCTGCTTTCTTAGCAGCCTTCGCAGCCGCATTCTCTGAAATCAATGCAATTGCTTTCTCTTTGATCAACGGACCAAATGTTTTTTCTAATTTGTCTAATAAATCCAATTCATCCACTGTATTGGTGTGTGAATGTGAAGGGGTCGTTGGGGTGGGCGTGGCCGAGTCTTCATCCTCAGATCCATCCTCATCCTGTTTCTTAAAATCCCCTAATTTGACAGCTTCTTTGGGTAAGACTGTTCCAAGACTTAGCTTGGGTCCTTTTCCATCACCAGGTAAATCACTCACTAGAAGACATTTTTTCTTCTCATCTTTGGCGGTACTGGATGATGGAGTTGTTGGGTCTGAAGATGATGAACCACCTCCCTTCCCACTCCCCGATGGCTCTGATTTATTTCCATGTCTAGAAAATTCTGAATTTTCAGACCCATGATGACCACCACCACCACCGCCATTTCCACTCCCACCATTACCAGACTGACGATTAAATTTAGTTGCTTTTCCAACCTGGAGTCTCTTATTCGTCCCTGACCCTTTGAAACCCATGAGTAGAGTATTTGCTCTTTTGGCTGAGTGACTTTTCCCTGGTAATTTCCCAACTGAGTCACTCGCCTGTGACTTTTGACTTTGTGCTATCTGTGCTGGGGTCAATGGACCTGTTGAAGGGATACCTTTCCCCATAGCACCTCCCATGTCCTTCTTATGACCACTACTATTGTGACCTCGATGGTGAGCTGAGGAAGAGGACTCTCGATCCTTGTCCTTTTTCTTAGAATGTTCTCCACTACTCCCCTTCATGAGGGGACGATCCCTATCCCCATTACTAGTGCTGTGGCGATGATGTTTATGATGATGTTTAGTGGGTGGTGGCGGAGGTTCTTTCTCTTTTTCAAATTCCTCGGGACGTGCTCGTTTTTTGACTGGTTTTGTTGAGTCCAACCTTGAAGGGATTGGATAAGAGGGGTCTTTCTTTTTCTCCTTCTTTTCCTTCTCCTTTTCTTTGTCTTTGTCTCGACTGTGTGAGTCACGACTACGACTGTTGGAGTCATCACGATCACGTTCACGATCACGGTTTCTTCCTTTGGTAGATGATTTCTTGGGGGGTTTTGGTGGTTCAGGCGCACGTGATGGCATCACTTCACTGTCAGACGATGCCGTTGAACTCGGAGAGGAAGACCCTGGTTTGTCAAGTTTTAAATGTGGAGAGTCTTCAAGCCATTTGTCCATATCTTTTAATGTTTCAGCGGTTGCGGATGCAAGACCGTCTATTCTTGGATGATGTTTCATGAGTTGTTTTCGACTTTTCTTGTCAGCGTGACGGTCAATGGTTGTAATTTGACTTTTGGCTACAGACTCACTCAAAGATTTGACGACTTCCTTCCGTTTCTAATTAAAAAAAAACAATATAAAAATTCGGGCTCGACATATGGTTGTGTGTATTTCAAATTACCTCTATGATTTCTTTGGGTGTCTTTGGTGAGGTCTGCTGATTGACGGTACTATTTAACCATGGCCTTTTCCTCTCACTCGCAGCATTGTACTCAATACTAATCTCCTCATCAGACTCATCCGGTATAATGTATCGATCAATGGCCTTTTGAAAAGCAGTGTCCAGCCTGTGCACCATTTCTGTGTACTCTGCGGAAAAAGCAAATGAATTTTTTTAAAAAATGAAACCACCAGGTCTCGTCTAGCAATAGGGAGCTTGGGGTAAAACTGGTATTATTTCCTTACCATTCGCAGGTCCATTGTACTTGACACAATTGTTTACAATGCTAGCAAAATCCGCTTTGAATTGGTCTAGCGTCGTGTACTCGTGATTGTCTAGTTTGTCTTCCATAGTATCCAAATTCATTGGGAATAAAATGACTTTGTAATAGTTTGGGGCATAATTTTCTTCCACAGGTGAAGCAAATGGCCACGCATCACGATGATTCTTGATTGATTCCATCACTTTATGCATTCCGATATTCACATCTTCCTCATTTTGAGAGAATCTAGTGCAAAATTAAAATATATCAGCATTGAATTTTAAAATATTGTACACGTTGACCCTTGGAGTCAATCGTCATGTTATTAGTTGATAAAAAAAATTCTACTTACAGAACACTACTCTTGACTTTTGTTTTTGACACGCCACTCCCACTCATAGGAATCATGGGGAGACTACTCTTCTTGACCTCTGGACTTTCTTTCTTGACAGTCTCCTTATCCTTAACCTTTGCAACCTTAGGTTTTGGAACATCTGAGTCCTCATCATCACCTTTATTCCCTCTCCGTTCTTTAGACTTTGATTTTTTAACTTTTGTTTTCTTTTTCTTTGACGTTTCTTTTGAATTTTCTTTAGCTTTACTTGATTTCTTATCCTTGTCCCTATCCTTCTCCGGTTTCTTTTTTCTTTTGGTCGGTGACTTTGACGTGGGTTTAAAAGTTGTGTCGTCATCACCGTCTTCATCACCATCATCCGAAGGGACATCCACGTCTGAGTCTTCTTGAAGAATTCTATCCTCATCATCATCATCATCTGCCACAACACTACTCTCCTTTGAGTCCACGTCCAAAACAAATGGGAGACAAGCCGAGAGTGAATTATTTGTCATCCTCGCTTTCCCCTCATTTCTCTTCTGTTTAGTTTGTCTCCGCGGAGCTCCCTTGTGACGATGACTGTGACTATGACTCTGACTATTGTCAGTGCTGGCGGTGGCGTCATCCTCAGTTTCAGCACCTAGATTAGTATTACTACTCCCTCTGTTGGATGACGTCGCAGAAGACGACACTCCACCCCCACGTCTTTCACGGAGTTGAAGCCCAGCTTTTCTCTCTTCTCTTTGCATGGCTTCTGCCAAAAGACGATCAGCTTTCTCTTGTAATAAACGACGCCGTTTGACTTCATCATCTGTTTCTGGTTCACCGGACACAGACCCAGCCGCATTTGGACTCTCTGACCCATCATCATTTGGTCGACCAAGTATACTTCGACTACTCCGTCGAAGTTGTTGATCCATCATTCGTTTTCTCATTAATTTTTCTTTCACAGCGAATAAGCGGGGAAGAACGGGGAGAAAGTCTTCTCTCAGAGCACGGTCAAGATTTATGTCTTGTTCTGCTTTACAATTCTTAAATTTTCTGGCTAATAATTGCCAATCTTCTTCCGTGTAACAAACCACTTGCCACTTTGCGACTATGTGGTCAGCTCCGAATAAATCATCAGCTGCGTCCAGTCCACTTCTAAAAGCCCTTTTGTAACGTTTCTTTGCTGGGATTTTCTATACAATGATAAAAAACAAAGATTAAAATTAAAATAAAATGGCTTGCCTCTCATTTTGCTTGGAGAAGATACATCTAATTGCAGGAAGATAATTTGACTCACACTAGGACGTTTACTGTAGTCTTCACGGTATAACCTCGTCCCATAGAAGTACCAGTAAGTACTCCCACCACTGTCTTCTCCAAGGGGTCCGACTCTTAAACTATCTGGATCAATGCCCTTCAAGTGTTCTTGTACATCATCACTCTCCAAACGAAAATCACACAAATCATGTATAATCTCTACTTTAGTTCTCAACGGAAGTGAGTGAAACGCAATGTCACGATTAAATGGATTATTTCTGGCTGGATCTTCCTGTAAAATCAAAAACATATTTATTTAAAAAATCAGTCCAGAAGACATACAAACATGTATTTCAAATGTTAAAACTAAATAACATTTTTTAAAACAAACTTACTTCACATTTTATTCTAAACAATCTCCTCAGGTACATTTGATAATTAAAAGAAGTGACGTCATCTTTGTTGAAGATGGAGCAGCCTTTTAAGAGTCTAACAACCAAATCTTGAATCAAAGAACTCCCGACTTCTTCCGCACTGTCAGTTAGCAATCCTTCTTCAAGCTCCTGAAAATATATAAATGCATTTTCCAATTTTTAACTTATGTCAAACTTAAATCAAACTTTTAACACCCAGATCACCTCAACAAATACAAATTAATGATTTTTCCTTGTAGGTCAAAAGTTTAACCGGGTGTCGGAGCTGAGCTCATTATAATAAATGATGTTCAATTTGGTTAGTCCTATTCTTATATTTTACTTGTTAAACTTTCCTAACCACGTCCATTGTGTCAATTCGGAGAAGTGTCGGTATTTGATATGCGGATTGCAAAACTTTCTCAAGGGAATTTGGTTCGTTTTCATGAACATGAACACTTGGACAAAGCAATGGGAATTGACAGTGGTTTCTTGTTCGTTTATTGAACAAAAAAATATTCCAGACACGGAGGCGGAGGCATGAGTCTGATTTCTGTCTCATTTTATGTTCAGCTTTAGAAAATCCCGAGCAACGAGCAACTCTAATTTTTGTAATATCATTTTTTAACTGTCCTGCCGTGTCGTCTTTTTGGAATTGTTATCCTTATCCAGTTAAAATTAATGTTCTATGTGAAAGTTATCTCATGTCTGAAGTGAGACGTGAGGAAAATTGTGCTATTTGCATAGGGTGGTCCACTGGTCCAAGACTTCCAGACATTCCAGAGTGTTCTAAACATGAAATCTGTAATTTTATTCTCTCAAAATATACGACTTTGTAAAATCTCAACTGTTCTGAACCACCCTGTATATTTTAGTGTCAATTTTCATTTCACTCTCAACGACGAAGCTCAAGCCATTAAATAAGAAAAGGTCAACACGTGAACCACTCCGAAGTTTCGGTTCTATTCTGAATAATGATATGATCATTAAAAAGAGCAAACTCTGAGAAAGGAAATAGGATCCCGGGACTATCAACATTCACATTCCACTTGAATACAAATACAAGTCCAATAAAACCATCTTATAGACGTCTATTAAAAATATGACTCTTTCCAAGTTTATGTCCACTTATTCCACACTAGACCTCCCACCGATCCACCTATCTTTTATTATAGTATTTTAGTACTTTTTGACTTTTTACTCACACTCACGACTTCACGAGTAAAAGTCATTTTAAATATTCCCAGAATCATGGAATAAATCAGTTTTATTATCTTAGACATCTACGCAGAATTTTTAATAACGAGTGTCTGAATTAATTGACATTCACCGGAAAACATGGTAAATATATATCAGAAAATAATTTTTTTTATAGTAGGTGTACAGAATTTATTCTATTTGAGTATTTGATTTCGCAAAAGATGTAGCAGATATCCCTAGTAAATAGTAGGAGTAGAAGCATATCAATCACGATAGGATAGCAACCACTGTGCCAGAGAACAGAATCTCTAGAAAACAAATAAATGCATTGAAACCATCATAAGATTTATTTCGAAAAAATATTTGTTTCTCTTAACTAGCTTGATCGACCGGTACCGATAGTTGACGTTATTTATGAGACACCCCGTGCAGTACGTTAAACGTTATGTAAACTGTAAAGTGCAAATCGTGAGATTTCCTGGAATTGATGTCAACATGATCCCATGAGAGATGAGAAGAGAAGAGAAACCGTCAACCGCTATAAAATGTGCGTCACTACTTGACAAGGGACGTCTCTTTGCGGACGATCGATCATATCCCCGTTTGACTTAAGCAAGGCAAGGCTTCCCGTAGTGGGCAAAACCCACCTGTCAAATAAGCTACCAGACATTTCAGTCCGAAGGAATTGAGCCCCCATCTAAATCTAAAAAACTAGAGCATTCCGCAAAGATTAAAAATCGCAAAAGAGTCGGTCGGCAGAATCCGTTCGGAGCGGAAGTATCCCTTGTCAGATGTGAGTGTCATCTGAAGGACTTGCGAAAACGTTGGCAAAATTTATCGAGGCGTCTAGAATGTTCGACCATTTGGTTTCTGTAATTAAATTTAATGCTCCAAACGGTAAACGTGTACGTCTAGAGACGACGCAGGGAATACGACGTACGTAATTCGGAGTCGGACGCACGGACGGACGGACTACTTTTCCAAAGATTAGGAAATCCTAAGGACATTCAATACAATTCAAATACAAGTCGTCAAATTGATTGAATCCTTGGAGAGTTGGTTGTGGGAAATGGAAGGTAAATGTAACTGGTGAGGCAGCTGAGGTTGAAACCATGCAAAAACTATAGCTCATTTCACTACACAAATAAAATCCATCCGTATTCTTATAATTACATGGAGGAGATGAGATTATGAGATGAGGTTTCTGAGTCGAAGTCAAATCCAATGCTACGGTCTGGGTCTGACGCAAGTAATCCTGTGTATGTGTATCCGTAATCGGAGATTTATATCCCAAGGTACTTTTCGGTCGGCTTCGCATTTACGTCAGGTAAAACTATCGGGGAATTTTCTAGAATCCAACAGCTTCCGCAATCTCAAACAAGGGTGGTTCATAACAATATAGGATTCTTCGGATTCTAACTCTAACATTATAACGTTCAGTGTTCGTATTTTTGTCGTAAAAATACTAACAATTCTGCATTGGAATGTAAGATAAGGAATCAATGAGAATATCAAGATATGTTTTGAATCCAATTTCACGAGAGATGCATTTTGTGACAATTCTATGGAATAAATAATAAATATATATTTCTTTACCAATAATCTAACCTAATTGTTAGCTATACACAAATTAAAAATATGAAATCAAAAGGCGCAGCGAATACTCTCATTAGCCTAAAAATATTTTTAAGCCATCATTTTCGAATTCACGAAAAATGTTATTGCCAAAAATACAGGATAACTGTTAGGAAATGCATTTTTGCAACTATTCCTGTAACGGTTTGACTACTAATTTCAGAAAAACGTAAGAGAAAGTACGGGACAGCGGTTAAGTCGGACTACTCAGGAAAAAAAACTTATTTGGTGGGTTTATGAGTCTTTCGAACTTTCTCCATTTTCGATCACCGAAACGATTGCTAATCAAAAAGAAGCGTTAGACCGTGTTTTAGACCACACACTGCCAACTTCATCAGAACCCGTCCGTCATGAGCCAAGTACGCCGGGAGGTCAAAGGTAATGAAACACCTTAGTTCACACAATAATTTTCGACAAGCTGTCGCTGCCGATAGTCGCTAGAACATTCTGTACTGTAGGACCGTAGCGCGCAGTATAGCACGTACGTAGCTGTAGATAGCTATCAAAGGATAGCCAGGTTCAGGTGAAAGACATGGAGACCCAGGTTTACCGCTCACGTTTTACGACTTACGACTTTTCTAGTTAGACTCAGGCTGTATTAACCTACACGCGCAGGAAAGGAAAGGAAGGAAGTAAGGAACTAGTGGGTTTCATAGGTTCATTCACAAGGAACTAATTTCATGTGTCAATTCTCAATTTAAAATCAGGACAACTAAAATCCTCAGGATTAGTCATTCCAAGTGCCCTAGTCATGAATATAAAATTTTTATCTGTACTTAAAATCATTATTTTATGTGCTTGTGCCCTTTTAAGTGCTTTCAGTAGGATAACTCATAATTTTTCCCATCAACCCATATATACATATATACTAGGTCAACCAAAACAAATCTTAACTGTAAATTTACATTGAGTACTTGACATGAAAAAAAAGCTCGGGTTAATTTTTGGTTTAATAATATTGGGACAATATTTTACATGGACGAGGGGTTCCTCGTGTAAGATCGGCAAGTTGCCAGTGCAGTGGAGTTGCCAACCAAGCATCGATTATGTGCAAGGAAAAGGGACAGGACAGGTAGTAAAAATTCGAGAGCCAAAAAACTATTATATTGGTTCCTACTCTTTTCATGTTAAGGCAAATGCACTAAAGATCCCATAAAATAAAGTCCAAAAAAACACCTTCAACCGTCCCATCGTCTCTCTATCCACTTAAAACCAATTTTATTTTTAATGCTTTCTTCTGTAATTTCAAAATGGGATCACCATCAAAATAATAGAATCACATTAAAAATATAATTATATTTGAGAATATTCGGTGTGCGAC
Organism: Protaphorura armata; assembly: GCA_034700305.1. Taxonomy (NCBI): domain Eukaryota; kingdom Metazoa; phylum Arthropoda; class Collembola; order Poduromorpha; family Onychiuridae; genus Protaphorura; species Protaphorura armata. The sequence continues at coordinate 16,673 of JAQIXO010000014.1, forward strand.
GTTGGAGGGACATAAATCTCAAGTATTACGATTACGATTACGATGGCATCCTAAATTTTCTACCTTTCTTTCTTCCATAAATAAGGCAGGCAGTGGGCAATAAATACAGAGAGAGAATTCTAACAAGACGGTGTTAGAATTCTGAGGACAGTCCACCATCGTATTAAAGAGGTTGTACTGTACTTTGGAATGGATTGTCGTTGCGTTGTACTGTAGTAGTTATGTTCGTGGGAACCAGGATGTGAAGTTACATGACGTGTGAAATGAATTGAATTTAATGTAATAATAAAAATCCATTCTTTTCTTCCTCATGATCCCGACCTGTTCTACGTTACAGTTACAGCCATGGAATTGAATTGGAATGAGTCTCAAATCACAATTTCTTTTCCAAGTAATAAATTCCAGGTGTGAAAGTTTTAAAGGAAAAAAGCCAAGTGAAAGCACTGGACTCTTCCATACCTATGTACATGTACAAATGTACAGTACATGTACTGTACTGTACTGGCTCCTCTGGATATGACTGACTGAGGCACATGATAATTTTTTTTTCCTTTCTAATTCTGTCAGCACTGCTAACTCTCACCCATTCCTTCCATGTTAAGTAATTTGGTAATTTTGAATGAAATAAATATTTCTCCTTTTAAAATCATTTAAATCTTCTCACACATCATTTCCATCCACAGGGACAGATCAGATGAGCAGAACACACTTTACGTTTTTGCCATGGGATGTGTGAATAAAACTTGAAGATATTTATATTTATAATTGAACTGTGCAGTCAAATTATTTTTAATGATAGGTTAGACACCAATTCAAATTAAATTAATTAAAGTTAATTAACTCGTGGTTTTTCATTAAGTAATCCATGACGGATTAGGATGACTAACGACAACGAGTGGTTTGTAGAAAGTTTTATGAAATATGTGTTAACAAAATATTCAATGAAAGATTAAGCCGAGGTTCGGGTCAAGTGTCCAAATAGCTAATTACATGGAAAATAGGAAAAATAAAAGGTAAACTCGGATAGCACTTTGTTGTTGCTTATTCTAGGACAACTTGTCCATTCCTGCCTCAGTTCTGCCAAAATCCGAAATGGTGCCACTCGGTTTGCTATTACTGTTTCAAACTGAAGAATTTTACGAAGAGCATTGCAACTGAAAAAAAAAACTATTCCTCTGTAACAATAACATGACCTGTCGCCTGTCATAATTTAGTTTAGAAATTTTCAAACTGCCTGGAACTTCTGCCTGACTCGTTCGTCTATTTCGAGCCTTGGTTACATACTTAAAATTATACCTCATAATTATAATGCGGTGCCAAAAATGGTAAATACTGACAATACAATGCGTATCGTAAGTGCATTTAAATAACTGTAACCCGAATTAGCCCAACATATAAGCGTAAAGCATATTTGAATAATATATGCGTACTATTGATGAATTGCTCAAATTGGTATTAATTATTAATGGGTACAACCAACCCAAACAAATGAATAAAACAAATTATTGGGTCCCTCACGGCTCACATTCTATTCCTCTATTTGCTAATACTTTTTGCACATATTTATTTCTAAATATGTGTTCGGAACATTTTAAGCGCACATTAGAAAAATTATAAAGAAAATTTCTCACTGAAACGACATATTTTAGCGAGTAAATTAATAAGTCAAAGCTGTTCTATTGAGCTAGGTTATAGTTACCACCATGACCGCAATTAGTACCGATAACACGTCCCGGCCACAAAACGCGGTCTATAATTTTATCTATACCTTCGTCCGTCCTATATTAAACCACCGATAATGTACGGGATTATCCTCAATCCTCACTAAAACTAAATTCAAATACCGTTCTTATTTAGAAAAAAAAGTTAAAACAAAGACTCACCTCGATATCAAAATCCAACAAGTCGAAGGGTTTTCGAAATAGTGAACAAAAATGGGCAATTCCAGGGACTTCCCACCAACTCTGAACGTCTGGAAAAATACAATCAAAAACACATTGAATGGAAACAATAAAACACAAATCAAATCAAAATGAAATAACAAAGTGCTAAAAACAACAACATTCGTTCACTTAATTAAAACAAGGGCAGTGCAAAATTTAATTAAAATGAAGAGAAAAATAATTTTTCAATATTAACGACAAGGATGCGATGCAGGCACATCTCCGCTCAGCTTTTGACAAGTTGGCGGAATTTTAATCGTTCAGAAATTATAGTACGTCTTCATAAAGTTTAAAATGGGCAGTTCATAATTTGTTCAAATACAAAATGCCAAGGACGGTGCATTTAAGACACGTATGATCAAATTGAATGGAATTCCATTTTTCCAAAATGAATCCACAAGTTTTAAGATTTTAATTTAACACACACATCCTGACCTTTGACATTTGAATTTGAACAAAAACAAAACAAAAAAACATTGCATACATACGTACATACAGACATCAAACTCAGCTAGAGTTTACCTTCACCGGTTAGAATGATTGTGAAACTAAAGAGATGGAGATTTTATTTATGCTGGGCTTGGTTATGCAAATTCTGCCAATTTAATTAAAAAATTAAGTAATATAATTAAGTGCATTCAACAAAGAACGTACATCACGTCACAGAACTTTAGTACCAGGTGGTGTCAATAATGCAACATAAAAATGAAAAAAGACTGAAAGAATAAATGACGACAGCCACACATAAGTAAACTACGATATACGATTAGGTCATACTAATTAAATTATCAAATACAGCCAGCAAAAATCGGTGTCGAACCAATCATGAAAACTAAACTAAAAACACTTCTGTATTGTACAGGCAGCGGCGGCGTCAATGGAAATGATAATAAATTAATATTCAAATAAAATTACTCAAGTCGAAAGAGTCAATAAACAGCGAGAAGCTCTACTTAAATAGAGAACCAATTAAATGGGAAGGGAAGAAGGACGGAGAGTTCATTTGGACAATCAAATAAGAATATTGCAAGAAAAACCCCAAAAAATAGTAGAATGATCAAATTTTAAAAAGTATCAAAGAATTGTACTCCATTTATTTATGAGCGAGCGTGATATTAAACTTGGCATGATCCCAGGATATACAACATAATCTACCAACTCGACTAGACCTATTTACCAGATACACAGAAACAACTGGTTCAATCAGGTTTTCTGTCTCAAATTCAATTGACAGATTGATAACTGTGAATAGACAGATATCTCGTCAGTGTCAAATATGTTTTTGACATGCATGGTATATACCGTTCTTCTTACTCTCTGGATATCTTGATTGCCCTAAACTTTCTTTGCCTGGTGGATCAGAAATGGGAATTTAATTAAATGAGTGGGTGAAAGCGGAAATCAACCTTAATTTAATCAAAACTGTATTTCTAGTACTAAAATACCCGCATCATTGCGAGAATCCGATCCAATAAGTATGTCATGCTTTCTCCAACGGTGAAAGTTATGATAACCCGCAATCTAACTTTATTGGTTTGACTTTATGAAAAGTTATACTGGAATTTGTACTTACGACACTGTCTGACTGTTGACAACAGTTTATTCTGAAAATTTGGACCTTAATATAAGCAATTAACTACCTAACCAGGGTTGAAACCTTATCAGCTTCTACAGCAGGTGATGCGAAATTTCAGTAAATTACGAAATAATGGTTCAACAATTCTTCTAGTTCCTTCCCATTAATTCAGCATTTATAATTTAACAGGTACAACAGAAATAGTACCCATAGTATCGGCACTAGGCCAATTAAAGTGGTTCTATTTTACGGGTGGACCCATAAGGATAAGGAAGTTTGGTTACCATTTCATACATGACAGTAGTTTTCTGAGGTGGTTAAAAATCTCATGATTGGCCCTAAATCTTTGCTTGCCAACGTTAGTCTCTAAGAAGAAAAAAAGACTAAGGAATCCCCGACTCCCCAAATTAATTGCAGGTGAGATGAGGCGAAAGCTAAAAAGGAAATACATAGGAATTTAAAGAAAAAAACGAAACATAATTTAAAAATTTGTTTATTAGGGGGATTGAGCAGAAGGTAAGGTTAAGGTAGGAGTTAATTGACGAGCGTTAAATCTCACCGTCCATCTCATATGTAAGTATGTACGTAATATTTGGTGGGGGGAAGGTCCGTCACGTCGGGTCAGGTCAACAACAAGTAGTGACGGACAAGTAAGTAAGTGATTGCTGTGACTGGACTTTTGTAGGTAGGTAGAGGTGTTGTGCAGTGAGGGGTATCGGTGGACCTACTTTATTTATGTTTATTTTTTATTATCAGGGGTTGTTCCCTAAAAATTCTAAATTATTCATATAGTGTGGTGATGGGACGACAAACTGCATCTTGCATTATTTCATGAAAACAACACTCCACTTTCATAAAAACTCCCAAAATTTTGTGTGTGTAGAAGAGACAACAGAAGTAGTAGTAGTATGTATGTAGTTAGGATTGTGGGGCCGACCTTTGACCTCTGCCTCTGATTCTAGGACCTTGGCTAGCACCATGCATGCAGGCAAGTTCCAAAAAGTGTCAGTCAGTTCCAAGTACTCTTCCCTGTCCCTCAGTATATTTTTTTTAACCCGCTTCCCACGAAAAAAAAACGGATTGTTGGTGACGTCACGGTTCCTATGTCCCGCTCCCACTGAACTTTTTTTTTAACGACGAAGAATCCGAATAATCACTTTGAAGAATTCCAACAATTTGTCTCAAATTATGATATTGAACTCCACACACTTGACTTGACTCAATTTTTCAACTGTCCAACTTTTCTTTTACAATTCATTTTTGAAAATTTCTTCTGGAATAGAATACAAGTAAGTAAACCCCAAGTAGTTGGTAAGTTAAAAAGTTCTCTTAAGGTTTTTCCTCCACCATGTTGTGTTCCCCACAGCCTGTCTACAACTTCGCTCTCTGTGTGGGATCCTTAGCTAAGCTTTTTTTTTCTCTCTCTCTCTCTCTTCAGTTATTCACTCCCTTTCCGCTCACCAACAGGAGGAGTATATATCATCGAACCCCCAACCTTCCAAAACGTACTGTGTTAGTGTGGTGCCTGGTAACGTAGCCTATACCTCCTCCCCCCAGTGGTAGTGCCTGTTCATCTCATCTCATACCAACAATTCTACGTAACACTAAACTAAACGCAAACGCAAAACTCTCTCTTCATTCGCGCTCGGACTCGGGCGGGATACTGTGGAGCGAAACCTCTCTAATGTGCCAAGCTATGGAGGAACCAACGCCAAGCAACGCCTTGAAAACTGATGAGAAATATGTTAGTGAACAGTATGGGATGAAGACCACCCTTTCTCACTACACCAATCCAATCAAGAGCTATTGAATCGGAAGGATTTGGGTCAACAGTGGCAGAGGCCCAAGATAAGGATTTGTTTGCACTTCCCGCCCTTTAAAAAGTCGCAAAGATTATTATATGGTGAGGATTAAGAATAAGATTAAGGATGAACACTAATACTAATGCTAATCATGTTCAGTGGCTATATGATTAACCTAACTTAACCTGACTTAAATGATCTGGAGAATGTCCTCAAAGAACTTAACACCAAAATAGTGCATTTCTAAGCTAACATTGGCTAAATCTAAGAACATATATCGCTATAATTTTAATCTAATTGTAAGATTATCCTAGGAGTCTTTTAAATCTACTAATCAGGCGCTGACTTTTAATAACTTGATAATATTCTGGTTCTTCATTCCATTCCAGTATAGTGGTGACAGGTACGGCACAGATTATTCCTTCCTGTGTGCACGGTTGGTTCTCTCGGATTGACAATGTACGGGATTACTTTGCAGACAGTTTTCTCCAGTTTAAGATTATCCGTCCCGTAAGACCACCTTCCTTAGGCTCTGGCTGGCACTTCAGTTTATAGCAGTATTGAGAGTTGAGAGTGACAAACTGAAGCGAGATCAGAGCAATATTTTTCTGCAACTATAATATGGCGAAAGAGTTCTTCGGGTAAGACGCACAAAGTGAGAGAAAGTAGTGCCATGACCGCACGATGTAGTCCTTTTTGGCACGGTGGTGCCTTATCGTCCTTCTCACAGAGTTAAAGATATTGTTAATCACCTGGGTTCGAATAGTCGCCAGGGTTCGTATGAAAGCCGGGACTTTCACCATTACGCTTATGGAGAAAGTGGTGAAAGTCTGACTCTGACCCTGCCGGAACAAATAAAAGGCCGGGCGATTAATCGGTCATTTACGGTAGACGATTCTCATGAGCCGGTGTTCCGTCCACCAAGATAGTTATGAATAAACCATGAACTTTGAGTCCCACATACCGTGAAGCAAGCATGCACCCATTCATACACGGAAGGAAGCGAGCTTGAGCTGAGCAGGAATTGAACCTGGAACATTATCTTTTCATGACACTACTTAATTAGGCCACATTGCAAGTGCAAATCTCAGAATGCATCCAGAACGTAAGACAATCAAAGAGTAAAGCTAAGGATGCAACGTACAAGGAACAAACAATAAAATGGGAAGTGTCCAGGTGTTGAGGTGTTGTCTTTGTCTACTTTGTCAGTCATACTCTTATTATAATTTTAGTCGCGATTCGAGATCACCTATAAAGACTAGATTTTCTGGAGGATGGAGGGATGGACCAAAAAGAAACCGTGAACATGAATCCGTGGTGACGGACGGACTAAAGTGTGCGCAGGAGAAGATTGTTGATCTGATGGATATTTGAAGAGTCAGATAGAAGATTTCTTTTGGTGTCTCGAGTTGTACCACGGTTCATGGTACAAGAGTACTAGAACGGGGAGTTTCACTTGGGGCACATAGTATGCAATGGTAATATTAGGACATTTGAAAGGAAAGGGGTGTATCACGACCAGTACCAAATAGCACTGGCACATAGCACTTTACTACCAATGTTTCTTCTTCAATTCTAATAAATTTTTGCATAAACAAGATTTTCATTTCGTTTGCATGGATGGGACAAGAGTTTTAAACTCTGATCTCATCAATACAAGAGATCAGTCCGTCACTGTACTTCCAACAAAAGACATCATGTGTACATGACCATTTCAAAATAATAATAATAAAAAAAACTCCCAATTAAGAAAAAAATAAATAATTCAATTCACCTACAAGATTCTTTACATCCCGTGTACTCAAAAACACCCGGCAAATTATCTTCAAGAGGCCAAATTGATCAAACATTCTAATCACAAACTACCCGACATTCATAATTAATTAATTTTTTTTGGATCTTATCTTCGAACAAAGAAATTAATCACATGTATGTACATAATACATGATTCTTGATTGTGCCATTATAATTACACACTTAGGTGGAGAGTCGACTTAATCAGTAATCTGTGGATTTAATAGTCAAATATTGATTGTGAGCGTTGTTATATAACCTGAGTAAACTAAATCGATTTTTAAAAAAAGACTGATTTTACATACATACACATACGTACGACGGGTTAAAATATAAAGAGATATAAAAAATGTCTTCCGCGGGATCAAAGTCCAATCAAAACAATTATAAAATTGTGGTAGTTGGAGGAGGCGGGGTTGGGAAATCAGCAATCACCTTACAATTCATTCAGGTATGCACAAAAATTTAAACATTTCATCTTTGTTTAACATGTAAATTGTACTCGTTCGGTAAAGATGAGCTGGAAAAATATACATGGAAATCAGCCGCGGTAGCAGAGCACGCAGTTTCAAATATCGCAAATGCTTTACGGAATACAGATTCATACATGGGTAGCAAATTAGCATTGTCAAAAAATTAAGGATCAGAAATATTAATGTACTTGGAATACAAATACTAAAGGACTAATTGGCCAATGGTGGTAAAACGTTAGATTTCATTCATTCAGTGTACTGGCCTACTGGCGTACTGGCCAGGGTGATGCGATGCGTCTCGTCGAGACACGAATTGCGGTATTATAAACAACACAACTAACAGAAATAGATAAATGGAATTGGTACAAACAAAATATTATATGTGTTATCAGTTATTGGTTAATCAAGTGGTAAACAAAGATTAAAGTCCTGCATTTCCATATTAGCATTAGCATTGCATTCAGTACAGTGCGTGCAGTGCAGTGCCTAGTATTCAAGGAAATTACATGGTCGTGTAATTAATAAAGCATACATGCGACATGCCGCACAACACAGTACAGTAATTGATCGTCATTTGATGTCTTGCTCCCAGTCATTTCACTTTATATGTTTTTTCTTGGATTTTTCTGGATTTTTTCCAAGAACATAAGATTGAATTCCGTTCTAACATATTTTCTGAATGATGGAGGCAATTTTCATATATTTTTTCTTATTTGAACCTATGATTATGATTGATTAGCTCTCTTATTGAAAATTCTGTACAATTTTATTTTCACTTCTAGTATTTCTCTGATGTAGGGTTATATTTCCGAGAATTTGTATCTTGGATGTTTGAGCAAGGAATATTCCGAGATGTTTTTCTAGTGCACTTTTCTAATGAGCGACTGATTCCTTTTTTAAAGCCGACTCAGTCAGCAGTAATCGAAGCCTCTCGATCCATAACGATTTTTGAAAACTACTTGGCAAGTTAGATCAAATTAAAAAAAAACATATGTAGAGATTAAATGGTTGTTAAATGATTGCTCTAGTGCTGAAGAGAATCCTGTCTGCTGCTCTATCTGCATGCCTTGTTGGGTTCAAGTCAAAAATGAGAAGTTGAGTTTTAGTTTGTTTGTACAAGAAAAGTTTTAGAACATTTATACATAGTCGTTTTATGAGCTATCAATGATAGTAGCGCCAACGGTACGTCTCTAAACAAATAGTTTTTAGCGTAAAAGTAAAAAGTTTTCAAACTCTTCCATTGTATTCTTGTTTCTCCAGTTGTGAATTTCTCATAATGTAATGTAATGTAAGTAGGTCTTTATGAATAAGGCGAACGAAGGCTAGGCGGAGGATAGGAAAACTCATTCATATGCATATCCTACTTGAAGTTTTCAAAAATCCGTTTTGCCAAAAACTAAAAACCACTTGAGAGGAAAGACTCACTGCATTGCATAGCATTATTCATGTAAAGTAATTATACGAGGAAACTAAATATCATTATAAAACAAGCATAGATCGTATTAGAATTATGAGTAATTTTTCGTGAATTGCACTAACGTTATGCCGTAATAATTAATATAAATCCTAAATAAGTACGGTCCATTCACTTCGCTAAAATGTACTTCTACTAAGAACTGAGAACCAAAACCGTTCTTTAATGAACGGCTGGAGACAATTATCCGCATGAATGTGGAATACATAACATAATGCCGCCACAGAGGAAATCTTGTATGTCGGATGGGAGATGTCAGGACAGGTAATAATACTAAAGGATTTTGTACTTGCTACTTGCTGGTAGCACAGTAGCACCTTATCACTGGTTGTGAGCCTCTTACTAATTACGATCAAATAATGTCGGAAAATAGTAGGAAAAGACTGGCAAACTACGAGCATACCCCCGTTCAATAATGTATGGGTATTGGTGATATTGCGATATCTTATCATATTTTCTACAACTTTGTGTATTCCCAATTCCCACATTCCCAGTGTTATCTCATCGAACACACCCCTAAGTTATTAAGTTACGCAGCCCATGACCTTGACCTGCCCTCCTCCTTGACCTCTCCATTCAAAACAACCAACATACACCCATTTTTTCTATGTATTACATAAAATTAGTTCATTGAATCGTGGAATGAGGTAATTAGCAGATTTGATGTAAATATTTGTCTGGGAGCGTAATAATAAAGATAAGATAATAAATAACATGTTTATTTGTTTGGTTTGTTTATCTTTAATTATCGCGTCAGTCCAAGAATGCATTCACACATATTTTGACATCCTTATTCTTTCAAATGTCACGAATGAAAAGAAATATGAATCTTCTGCGTCTAATGTGTCATCAAAATAGAGACTTGGAGCCATTCCTAAGATTCACACTCTGGAGACTATTTTTGGAATCGTACCTAATTTAATATAAAAATCCCATTATTGTACGGAAAAAGGTTTTCCCAAGAAAATCATTCCCAAAGTGGAGTAAAAATAAAAGATGACAGGCAGATGGTGGTTTGGAAGTGATGATCACGAATGACATCATTTCTTCTCTTATCTTTCCTTCATTCTTAGGTTAGGTTTAGGTAGGTGTCAAACCTTTTAGGTATCTCTGGAGTAGAAACAATATGAAATGAAATGAAACTGAAACTGTCCTCTTATGACATGACGTGAGAACAATGCGTGGCTATGGTCACCGTCCAACAAAACAGGGTCCCGCAAAAATATTTTTATCCCATCATTAAGTGCAACCGAACCACCAGGGTGACCATTAAAACTACGTCGTAGATTCGGATCGGTAGTCTATCAGCTCCTATCATTTCGCTTAGTGAAGGATTGGTTATCATATCATAGTCTCAAAAGTCTACGGTTTCTTTTCATCGGGATTAGGATTTACATCTGCAATACTAATCGGGTAGGTTCTCCAGGCCAAACGGATAGGACCTTTGGAACTTAGCAACCGAATTTCTACAAAAAATTACGCCAGAAAAAATGTTATTGTCTGGTATTTCTATTTGCGCCTCTACCTCTACTCTGCCTGGGCAACTGATTATAAACCACCTTGTAGGTTCGTGTGTTGTAGAATGTACTGTGTAGATTCTAGAATTTAAATCACATTTTTACATACGTGACATTTGATTGGAGCTTGGCCAACGCAACCAAACGCATCTCGAATGCCGGCTAGACAGTTCAATTCAGTTCATTGAATTTCTTGTAGTAAAATATAAAAAAATGTAATGATCTGGAGCGGAGGACAAGACGCACAGGTGATCTAAACAAATGGAATAGCCATACATACCTGAGCCGTCTTTTACTTTTTGGGGGTATGTAAGGTACAAGGTAATTAGATAAATTTCTTGTCAGATGAGACGATGAAAAAAATAAAGCGTATAAGACAGAGAAGACCCAATCTTACCTATGAGAAGGCCCATGCCCGCATACTTGTATAGGCTTTATAATAATATTGACAGACCGACGCATAGGGGGCGCTCAGATGCTCTCTGGTGATGCAGCTAATGCTTTCAAATCAATTGAGCACTTATTACTAGCATTACGCTGGCCCCCTATGCATTGGTCTGGCAGCTAGCTGGCACTAAAATTTAGAAAGCCTACACAAGCATATGGGCATGGGCCTTCTCATAGGTAAGCTTGGGTCTTCTCTGGTATAAGAGTAAAGCAAAGAGTTTAGAGTTAACTCCTACTCCTACGTATGAGAGGAATAAAGGATGACACATGGTGAGCCTTAAAAGAGAAATCGAGATAAACCTAAGAGATCTACAAAAGGAACGCCCTTTCCACCCGTGCCGTATTTGGTAAAACTTGCTAAAAAATGTGCGAGAGAAAATCAGAGCTTCCAAACAACTATTTTCCTACTTGTTACATTGTGCGTGTGTGTGTCTCTGTCTGTCTGTGCCGTAACAAATACAAAAGGTATTATGATAACATTTTAGGGTCCCACAAAATGTATTACCCAAGAAAACTGAATCATGGGGCAGGAGAAACTGACACCGATAATTCTGGTGTCTTAAATCAAATTGAATTTGAATTATATGAGGTGAAGACAGATGTGACTTAATTTGGTGCGGAATCATGTTCTCCAAATTTTATCTTTCGTACATTATGAATTACAAAAAATAAGAGCTATGCTGCATTTATTGTTGTCCGTACAGAAATAGGTGGCAGACTTTTTTCGATGTTCTTTCTTTGACATCAACACAAATCAATAAATAATGAATAGAAAACACATTATTTTTGGAAATACAATAGGTTGTCCAATAGATGGACAATAACTGCTTCTCAACTTTTGGCTGTGGGTGATTTTTTTTACATTCCATACAAAAGTCCAAAAAAACTAACACAATTTTGTGTGACCCTACCAACGAAAAATACTGCAGGTTTTGTGAGCAAGTATACCGATGTCATTGTCATTCTATTACCTTATATAATATTCAGTATAATTATAGTTATCCTTCCAATCTATTCGGGATGAAATTAACAAACAAAAAAATGTCTCATTCCAAACAAGACCAATTCATCAATTTATCATCTGTATTCTGCATCTGTCTGATCTGATCTGTTTGAACAGGGAAAATGCATGTGGGCTTTTTAATCGAATGATACGAATCTTGAATGGGAAGTATACGCAGTATTGGAAGTACGAGCAAACTACGCTTAAAAGTTAAACACTTCTTATCTCACTTTTCTTTTGTTCATTCATGAACAAACCTTCGATTTATGGAATTCGATTTCTTTAATTAACTTTTTTTTACATTCCTGTAATGTACAGAGAATACAGACAGGGTAACCCGAAAGTCATCTTCGTTTTACGACGCACTAGAAAAGGTTGCTTTTGAAACACGTTGTCCATAAAAGATAAAAGTCACCCTAACGGTAATTTTGTACTTAAGTAAGAAGAGTACAAAAATATACAAATGACTCTCTCGTCGAACATCCGCTTCCGAACTTCGAAACCCTTAATTCAATTTCTAATGTTATGATTGCACACACAAAGTCGCATAGGTATTCATATTCATATTTCCACAAAGTGGATGTTTCCGGATTAATTTCCTTCCTTTCAACTTGAGATCTCAAGTCGCGTTCCATATTCCTCTGACTTTGTCAAGAGACAAGATTCCGAACTCCGGATTTTTAAAAATTGAGAGTTAACCACAGCAGGATTATTAAAGTCTATTTTTAAACAGTAGTAGCAGTGCCGGTATGCTTTGGATGGAGTACATGTTAATGTAATCTGTGATGTCCGGAAGCCGATATTGTACAGTAATATACCGAGTGTCTCAAATGGATCTGACCATCACTTCACCTTAAATATTGTGGCCGCATGTTGCGTATGCGTGAACTAATTATTCCAACATGTTTTCAATCTCAAATCCTTGCACGGCATGTTGTTTCTATTTAAAAATTGGATTTTTGACCCGACTAACACTAACTAACTTGTTAATAAAGCGTGAAGCAAAGCAAGGCAAGTAGAACTTATGTAGGTATAAATATTAACTGAAATTGTACAAAGCAACTATTTTAATTATGATAAAAAATTAAATTATTACTATTATCTAATTACAATATGGTTTAAAATTAACTCACGTTCTTCTCGTCGCTTTCTGGCATAATTTGCAAGTCACTCATCATGAGCTGACCCGGCGGGGTTTAAACTAGGGTTAGTTATTCAAATGATTCCGAAGGGATTCCCCTCTTCTCTTCCCCAATTCGTAGGTGACCTTTGACCCTTGACCTTCAACTCTTCCAGGTCAACTTGAATGTCACCTCCATTTCTAAAGTTTTTCAACGGTCCAATGGTCAATCGGGGTTCCGGTTTTAGTTTTGGCAAGAGTCCGGGATCGGGATTGAATGTCAATGAATAGAGTGTGATTTGGTCATGACCAATTCCAAATTGACCCTGGAGGACTTGGTGATCTGGATGAATTGGATGAACTTGAACTTGAACTTATTGCATTTGGTGGTTCAAACCAGGACCAAGACCAATCCCTCATTAATTCTAATTTTAATTTTAGTAGTGGGTTGTCCACTTCAATAGAATTCGTGATATCCATTTTTAATGATATTTTGAAGAATTTAAAAAATACTTATATTTTTGAAGTTGATAAGGAGGGAAGAGATGGGATAGAAATGAAAGGATGGGGTTTTGGTGGTTTTATTATTTTATTTTAGACCTGGACTAAAGTGGTCTGGCCGGTAGCCGGCGGCATACGGCATGGTTCGGTTTATTAGAAGGAGCGTCTTGCATTTGCATTGGCTTTTACCTCATCGCCCCATCGCTCTGTCCTTCCTCTGTACAGGGCGTTTCAGTTATAACGAACCACTTGTTTATCTCTCCACTCACTCCAACTGTCATCCGATAATATGTATTTAACGTAATTAATGATTAAAATATCAAAATATCAATATATTTTGTGCTGTCCGTGACCGCGACCGCACCTGATATACCGGTCACACCGATATGTGTCATTTTTCTATAACTTACACATGAAATCAAAAAAGTGAGGTAGCTATCGTATACGAAATTTTTATACCCATCTTATGAGCTATACCTCATTGCGTGCAATGTGGCGCGCGTAGCGCGCCCTGTCAAATAGAATGTTAACAAAACGTCACAACAAAATGGAAAGAGAGCTGTGAAATATGTAATCGGATCTTACAAGGATATTATTGTAGCGAAGACTTATGATTAGTTGGTCGAATCAAGTGATTGAAATGAATTTCTTGGATGATTAAGGACAGAGAGATTTAATTATGTGTTTGTTTGATTTTCAGAGTTACTTTGTTCAAGACTATGATCCCACAATTGAAGATTCCTATACGAAACAATGTGTCATCGACGATATTCCTGCCAGACTAGATAGTGAGTCTCATTTTTCTTCACCATCTACTTGTACAGGGTGGCCCAGACACTGTGAATAAGTTTTGATAGATTCCAACCAATTCGAGCTACCGTAAAATACGATTTCTTCAAATTATCGATGTAGAGGATCGCTCATGCGGTTTTACTATGCGGCACATTATGTGACTGTGCTGTGTATTGAGAAAGTCGTCACACACGTTCACTTGTGGGTTAACTACCTCTTTCGATTTTGCACTTTGACCAGGTCATCCTTATTCGTAACAATCGAAGTCCCAAATCACGATATCCAGCACTGAGGTTGCTCAAAACCGAGCTGTATTTTCAGGGCCACCCTGTTGCGATTTTAGTATGCCTGATAATCTGAGGGAATCAAAAATCTCATCTGCTATTTTGATTTATGATTATACCATGTTAAGGAATTAAATTTAAATGAAACTTTTGTGAATTAGTTTTGGACACGGCGGGTCAAGAAGAGTTCAGTGCAATGCGAGAGCAGTACATGAGGTCTGGCGAAGGGTTCCTCCTCGTGTTCTCTGTAACGGAGCGCTCATCCTTCGATGAAATCAGTAAATTCCATCGGCAAATCCTCAGGGTCAAAGACCGGGATGAATTTCCTATGCTCATCGTTGCCAATAAATCCGACTTGGAAATCCAACGAGCCGTGAGTCCCTTATTTTCGTTTATGGTAGAATAAGAAAAGAATATCAGGATTTGGTAATCGCTCAGTTTGACAAAGGCTTTAGTCAGAAGATTTCATTAAAGCATATCGAACCCAATTTATATCTTCATTATGTCATTCATTTCACTTTCGGTTTTAATTATTATCAATTAAGCCATGCCATGCCTTGGGAGTATAAATCGGTAGGTGACATGGAATGGAATATGCAATTTGTACACGAGTCGGGTGTCGAGGCCAAAAACATCAAGGTCCATAGGTTAAACCCTTAAGGGGTCGATCATTCGGACTAATTATTTTTATTTACTGATTAGTTCATTGAATGTTCATTGAATGATAAGGTACAACCAAGTCACAATTCAAAACATGTGCTCCATTACATTACATAATCTCATACTACAGCACAACCGCCACAACGATATTTCAGTACGGCATTCTTAATCTACCAAAGGAATGTATATACTGGCAAGATCGATCATCGAAGGAGTCACGGGATGAAAATTACTTTGGTCCCGTGTACATTCCCTGAAGCACTAAGGCCACTAGGGCTACACGCAAAATTACGCATCTATGAATATTGACGTACCGTAAATGAACTTCATTCACTCACACTCGTTGTATGTGTAATCTTTACATGAAAGAAAGCACATTATTTGACACGACACGGCGCAAATGTTTCCCTTATACTTCGACAGAAGCACTCTTGACAATAAACAATTTAGAAATGACGAAATTATACTTGAAGGATCTCAATTTTCTTCGACGTCTTGAGTGCTTCACTAGGAAACTTCACTGCAGATTACAGATTATGAAATTGTCGTACGATAGCATCGGAAGCTAGTTTTCTTTAAAATACACGGATTCCCGAATTAGACAATATTAGACAGTGCAATAGAGTTGAACATCAAATTCCCGAGATCTATTTTTTTGCACTGGAATTCCTTCCTACTACTAGGGGTACATTTCTTCTCAGTACAAATGGAAAGCAACAACAAGGAATCGACGTCTTACATATTACATATACATACTAATACTAAATGATAATTTCCTTGTACTTGCACCCACATTGCATGATTTTACGGACAACATGCAGGGATGCACCGCACGGTACCGCACCGTAGTAATGGCATAGCGTACCCAAACCGATTTGTTATGCTTACTGGGTGTGAAGAGTGTGAAAAAGCACTGCGGGCAATTCCGCTTTCATCAACGCAATTTCAGAAGAGAACAAAAAAAATCCATTCGATGCGTAATTTACTGCCTTGATTGCACATTTGTGTTGCGTTCCAAGTTCCAAGTTCCAAGGAATGAAAGTGAGAACGAGCGGACATGATTTAGCATTTAACCAAAAATTGTGATCGGAAATGATTTTGAAAAAAATATACATACGCATTTGGCATTAGGATCTATCGTATTTTTTTTTGCAGAATTGAAGATTGAAGTCGCTTTGCTTTTGCTACCTTACTACAATTTTGTAGACGCGATCACTGGATTTTGAAAAATGTGAGGTCAAATGAGTTTGAAGGTTGGAAGGAATGAGTTTGAGGAGTCTATAATTAGACCGATGCACTTTCACATCATATCCGTCACCATGTCCGTCTTGTTGTAAATGAGTACACCAGAAAAATTTTAACATGGCAATGGCATTGGCGTAGGACTAGGTAGGAGTGATGTGATTTAATGAGTTATCCAAGTACAGGGTGAGGCAAAATTATTAGAATCAATCTGTTCAATTCCACACGCACAGCACATGGTATCTCATTAACACTAAATGGCATAATTTACTGTAAGGGAGGTCAGGATGCACAAGGTGGTTCAATATCATGTATGCAAATGCAAGTTACTCCCATTGAAACGATTTAAGAAACTAGAGGCAATATGTACAATATTCAACAGGGTGGCTCAAAAATACACACATTTTACATTTTTCTCAATTGATACGTAAACTCAAATAAATGCTGTGCACCTGACGGATAAGGACAGGGTGGTACGTATTTTCTGTTAAATGACTTTAAGTCAATAGCATGTAGTTTTTTAAACGGATGTAATCGTTGCATTTGCACCACCCTCTAGACCTCTGCTCCGATAAAACATGCAGGTACCATCAATAATCAATATCAAGTTCGGATTTCAAGTTTCAAACTGCTAGGAACGCCAAATGATGTTTTTTCAGTGCCAGTGAGAAAAAAAATTGGTTGAGATTGTGTGTATTTGTTGAGTTTGAATTGAATTGAGATTTGTGTGGAAGGAAAGTGCGTGAGTGCAGTGGAACATACATGTTGCAGAATTAGAGACAAACAGACAAACAGATAGACAGGGCAGACATTGGGTTAGGAAATGGAAATGGAATAAGTGATTGCCTATGGAATGGATGGGAATGAGAAGATGCTTTGCTAAGATGTACAAGAAAAAAAATTGACTGAAACTCAATGTGTTTTTTTATTTGGTTAAAAAGTCTTCTTCCTCCTGGTACGTAACGTCGGTACACCTACACTTTATTTTTGCATCTTCCTGAATGCATCAGCACAACTCCACCCACACCCATTTTAGATTTTCTAACTTAACTTAACTTGTAAGTTGTAGGCAGACGGTATTTTCTACGACACAACGACATAGTGTATTAAAGTAGGAAAACAGCATCACACTCACATTTGTCAGACATTGGATCTGTAATGTAACGCAGTCAGTGTGACTGACTGACTCGAGACTTCATTTCACTTCCTACTTGCATTTGCATGTACAACTTCTACATCTCTACACTTTGTCTTGTATTAAGTCACTTTCCCCACTAGATTTAACTCTGATTTAAAATGACACAAGAAGGCTCGGCTCAGATTGACCCAAAATTTTATACTAAACTAAAAGAAATACACAAATTAATTGACATTCGTCGCAAAGAATATTTTTTTTCTACATTGATGTGAGTAATTGTCAGATATCTTGTGGTATTCTTGATAGAGATAGCGTTGGCCCGGGCGCGCATGGGGACTTGGGGAAAGTAGTCTGGCTGGGATGACCGGGCCGGGAAATTTTCTTTTTAAGCGACCACCGAACGCGAACGTTGTTGGTCCCAAGGGAAATGAACCATTAACGCAGCGAAAGTCAATGCGGTGATAAAGAATTGCGAATCCTCTAGGAGCGTGGGAGCGCGAGTCGTCGAGAAATCTTACAGTTCAGATTTCAGAGAATTTATACCTATTTAGGTGTTCTGGCGTATAACTAAACCGCTCAGGCCTCCGCAAATGATTGTTCACGGTTTACACATTTTGTTTCGGTTTCAGTAGCTCAGCCAGTTATGATTTTTATTATTTCTGCATAGATAGATATGCGAGGAACGGCTTTCCGCTTTCCTTATGCCAAATGAGAACTGGTATATTCTACTGTACTAGGTATTGTCTGTTTGTTTCAAAAAATATTGTGTTGCCTGCTCAGACAGCTTGAATGGGAATTAATAAGAGTTTGCATGAATGATTTGTATTGAAATTGCCTTTGGAATGATGACAATGATTTTTGATATGAAAAATCGTTCCTAGAAATGGAATCATTAAAATGTTATGAAAGAAATCTAAAATGGGAATAAAAGAAATGAATGAAGAAACGGAAGGAGTAGCTCAAGCTCAGAAGTGATTGTGATTTTACGTACATGAGATGAAGACGCGTGTGTCTGTGTGTGTAGTCTGTGTGTGCGTAGAGATTTGGCATACTTATTTAATTGTGCGGGGGCGAAGTGGGTTCATTGAGTTGTGTTGAATAATAAATGAGAGTAGGAGGGAGTTTCCTCATCAGGACTCAGACCAAGACATTTTTTATTACTCCAATGTCTTGTAAGAGTCGAGTGTAGGAAGGAAGGTGAACAAATGAGTCTACACTCTACGCTACACGGTGGTCCATAATATTTTACATCCTTCTTTCCATACATGAGTACATTAGATATGTTAAAATTCATTCAACTTTTTTTGAACCACCCTGTAGAAGTATTGTGCCTAGTGTGACATGTAGATTTCTCTATTCCCATACAATTACGCACAATGTGTTGTCCATTTGATTTTATGATATTATTCTGGGATGATTCACTGACCAAAACGATTATTAGTGAGTGGACTGCATGGATTGCGATTGCACGGTAAACAGATTGGATGGATGCGGAGGAAGATTTAATTAAATTCAATTCAACGTGAGTGAGGTTGAGATATTAACCTTGTCCTCCGCTCCGCTGGTGCTGCGCTCCTTACTAAATATGCCTTTATTTGGGAATCGGACGAATTGACTCTATGTAATGTTATAATTCAAGTGCAAAAGGTGGAATCAAATTAATTTACGTAGTTGTAGGTTCTAGTCATTTGGTTTTTGTATCCTCACCCGTTCGCAATGAGAATTGTAATTTAGTCTGCACTCTGCACCATTGCATTGGATCATAGCACAAGAAATGTCACCAAACATGGTTCTCTTGCTTCATGTCCTTTGAAGAGCACGCGCAGGCATCGCAGCACAAACCTGTCCAAAAATGTTATGACAAAACGATTCAAAATCTCAGCGTGTTTATTTTGTGTAGTTAAGAAAGTACAAACAGAATAATTGGCGTTTTGCAACACGTATTTTTTAAAGACATGCAGCCACCATGCTGGATCGTACGATATTTGGTTGAATTTTCCGTGTCGGGAGGGCCTCTAGGGTAACTCTCTGGGGAACAGTCACCTCGTTGATTTGAATTCCATGCTAAAAGGCAATAGTGCGTTCATTTGAATTTGAATGATAAAGTGAGAATTTGAACTGAAGATGACTAATTTAATATTGAAGTTCGTCTAACGATAAAAGGAAACAAGAATAAAAAATAGAGCGTATTAAAATCGTACTAATTTTTTCCGAAATGTACCAAATAAATTATTCATTAATTGGTTGTGTTTATTTTTGTGATTCCAGGTGGGGCGTGAAGAAGTGCAGAACTTGGCTCGTCAATTGAGAGTCCCACTAATCGAATGCAGTGCCAAATTACGAATGAACGTGGACCAATCCTTTCATGAATTAGTACGAATCGTTAGAAACTTTCAACAAATAGAACGACCGTTGATGAAACTAAACAAGAAAAGAGGGAAGAAGTGCAGCATACTATAGAAGAGAATTAGAAAGAAAGATAATTTGAATTCCATACTTAATTAAATCAAAACCAGTCCAGTTCCAAGTCTCTTCGTTTCATCCAATCCAGTCCACCATGTATTCTTCATTAAAGCCAAAATCCCAGAGCCCAAAGCAAAGCCCAAATCCGAGTCCCGTTTTATCTTTATCTATAAATACATTATCGTTGTTGTGTGTTTAATTGTATTTGAAACAAATGTATACAAATGTATGATTTGTATACAAATTCTATCCCGCCCTTCTTCACTTGCGACGTACCTTAGTTAATTATTAATTATAGTCAAATATTTCAGTGTTTAAGTTCAAAAGTTCAGCAATTACTATTCCCGACGCTCAAATCCGAATTTAATGAACTGGGTGGTTCACAACTTATTGGTCGGCCGGCCCTGCCTGTGCTCTGCTCCAAATCCTAAATGTGTACAGACAACGGAATGATAAAATATACAATTTGTAGAATAGGAAAAACAGAAAGACTTACTGAGAGGCAATTGGCTATGAACCGCCCTGTCCATGTAAAATGTGACACAGTTTTTTCACAGCTAGTTCATAATTTTTAATTTTCCAATAAAACTCAGCCAATGCCATAAACATAAAGTTTTCTTCTTAATCGTGGACTTGACCGAAAACCGAATGCAGCTAAATATTTTATGAAATGGTCTAATTAGCTATAGCTCAGAATTTATCATGTTCTCAATTTGAAATAGATCTGATTAAGTGAAGTCATATTTTTTTTTCATTTTGTTATTGCTATGCTACTGGGTTTTTTTTAGTACACTTTGACAAAGTAATCCGAATAATTTAGTTGTATTACTGAGCTAAACATATCCGAATTTTTAAATTCACTGCCACCTCAGTTTGTTCGTTTTTTTGTTTGTTTTGTTTTTGGGTTCCTCTAATTTTTATACTAGTTTTGGTGTACGCGTACGTACAGTATAGACTTTGTGTTTTGTATCTTAATCTTAGGTAGGATGATGATAATGATGGAGTCAGTGGTTTGATTTGTTTGCATTAGCACGATGAGTTTTTGCACGCCTAATCATGTAATCTGTACTGTAATGTCATTTGTATTCGTATATGTATTTGTATTCGTAACTCAAGACTTGTAATTTTCCCATTGCTCTCATTTCTCTTTGTCGTTTAATTCATGGAATTCGTTATAATCAAGGAATTTAATTAGCAATTAATTAATTTGTGTGCAATTTTTATAGTCTATGTAAGTAAACCTTAGGGATTTGGTATTTCATACAGGGTTGGTTGCCATAGCCAGACTAAACGTTGTTTTTTTCTAATCATTTAATACGTACAGGGTGGCCCAGAAAAGGATTCCGCATTTTGTTGGGCGAGAAATCAGAAACCATATTACGTACACGTGCAGCTGAATGCAAACATTAATTGAATGTGGGACAATTTTATGGCTCACCCTGTGTACATACTGCATAATATGTTATGAATGTTTATACGTTTAGTATTCACTTAAATATGAGTAATGTGTTTAAGAAAACTTAATGTGTCCGGATCGCGGATGATCAATTTAGTTTATAAGTGGCGTACTTATAATTGCGCATGTGTAATATGTTGTACGCGCACGCGCCATACAACACATTATTTAGTAACACCATTATATACGTGTAATTTGTAAATACATACTTACATTATATGTACATTTATGTTCATGCATTTAGCATTTGTTTCAATGTATAAGTTGTCTCCATTTGGCGCTGTTGTGCCCCTTCCAGGGCTTCACTTCCAAAGATTGAGATTTATTGTATGACCTATGACCTCATGACCTAATCCAATGTGCTTCTACTTCCCTCTTGACCTCCTTGATGGTTGAAATACACAGATAACTAACATTTTAAAACTTGATTTTTTAAATGACCGTATTCGTAATCTTTTTTCGATTCATAGCGTTTTTTCTTGGCCCGCTCGACAGTTCATGAATTTTGGTTTTGTATTTGGATTGAACCTAAAAATTGTAAGATTTTGAAAAACTAAATTTCGAAATTCCACTATGAATCTTTAGTTGTGTAGCTTAAAAGTTTAAATGACAAAATGAAATAATGAAGCATGAATTTTTGTCATGCTTCACTTCCACACGACACTTTGAAAGACCAATCCAAACGGGAACACAATTAATAGTATGTAATTGATTTTTGTTGCTAAACCGATTGATACCACAAGGTAATTAATTTCTTTTAGATTTCTTCATACGACTACATACTACGATAGCATTATTGCTAAGAAGCTTAAAACCATGGTGCTGAGAGCTATAGATAGAATTACAAATACATAGCCAAATTAAATGAAATACTAATTAATAGTATGATGACCTATTTAGTCTCTAAGTTTGTCAAATGTTTGTAATCAATCATTAAATCTTATTCGTACGTGCGTACTTGTCAAACATAAGGAGAATGTAAGTAATAAAAATTTTTAAAAAAAAATTATTTAGGGAAGCCACACGCGTCTAGTGGAAGTTCAGTGCCTTGATTGAGTAAATTAAAAATTAATAAAAGTCTCTATATGATTCATAAATAAATCAATGAATGTTGTTAGTTTTAAATAAATGTGTGTCTCACAATCACTGCACTTTATAATAAATAAATAATACCCGCTTGACTGTTAACTATATGTACGTTACGTAACTCTAACCTCGTTTTTACAGTGTGGTTCATAAACATTTCTGGGTTATTAGCTCGTTGACTATGAACCACCCTGTAGCTTTCTTCCTTATATGGCTGGTTATAATTAATTATTGTTGTTTGACAAGATCTGATTTGTTAATTTTGAAAGGCTTTGACGAGGACTAAAAATGTTTGCTTAGTCTTTGAGTCAGTCAAATCCTAACTGTAGTGTACTGCTGCTATGCTGTCAACTGAGAGTCAACTTTAAATAACTAAATCATATATGGTACATTTGAGTTGTAGTTATTAAATTAATATTCATGTGCATGATTGTCTTTGTGTTTGTGTACTCGTTCATTAAAATATGATTGGAACTTTTAATGTTTAGTTTGAATAATAAATGAAATGACTCTCTCTCTGATTGAGTAAGTGACGGAGACATATAGGTATTTGTCTAATCGCTGCATTCAGAATTCATTTGGCTCTTTGTTTGTCCGCACCCTATATTTTATCTTACTTTTACATTTTGACGTTAATTTCTCTGCACATTTTGAGAGCGCTTAATCAGGCATTTTCAGTAATATTTATTTTTTTATAAAAAAAAATGAAAACAAAAATGGCGTTAAATGGAAAATTGATGACTCAACAAATAGACTTATCTTCATAGCAGACAGCAGAGGCGAGAGGTGACAGATTGGACTTCGAACCCACCGAAATGAGTCAATTCCTTTAATTTAACTTTACCATTTAGAAAGTACTCTTTGGTACATGGCGCGTGTTTTCCAGTGCAGGGTAATACGTGTATCTTGCATATTGACGCGATCACTGGATATGTCATTTAACATAATAAAATTTATCATCCCCGGATTGGTACAATCTCCCGTAATAAATTATTCTGACATTATTTTGCATCTAGAATAAGTGTTTTTTGATCTTACAACTTGTTCTGCCGTAACCAAAACCTGGTAATGTCCATACTACGATTTTTACACACGCACGCGGCACGGCTCATCCGCTCATCTTATTTGTTGACCCTGACATTAGCAGTGAGGAAGCATTAAAACCCAGAAACTTTTAATTGTTATCTAATCCAAACAAAAGAACCCCCATCTCATCCATTACGGCTAATGGACAAAATAAACATCACTCTGTCCGAATTTCAGCTCAGACGTCAAAAAATTAAATCAAAAACAACCAGTTGAGTTCTTGACCCTGACTCACAAAGGTGTCACTGTCAATCTCGCGACCTGTCACATAATGTTGACCCCACAGGAAGTACTGGATTTGTGCTGTGAGCGCTATCAAACTGAGAATCTGACAATCGTATCCGGATCAAATTTTGAATCTGATTCAGAGAATGAGCGTGTACCAAGCACGTTGACCTGTTGCCTCTTGTCCGTCGTTGATTCCGAGGTTGACGCCGTGAGTGGTCAAATTCATCCAATTTACAAACTTGTGAGTCAAGAGAAATTGTCGTCATTGAATTCTGAGCTTGATGAAGAACAATGGTGGGAGCTCACGGGGTCAAGTTTCAATCTAACGAATCAAAGTGCTGGAAAAGATCTTGACTTCTCAAAGATCCCTTTCATAAATGACATTTGGAATGTGAAGGCAGAGTGGGAAATTTCCGTCAAAATGATGGCTGTCATTCCACTCGTCATATTTGCGATTCTTGGGAATTTGGCTGTTATTCGTGTCCTCTTGAAGGCTCGACTCACTCGAAACCCCGTCAATTCATTCATCTTGAACATGTCCATTGCAGACTTGTTGACCTCACTCATTTTCCCATGGATTTTTCTTGTCTCGGATTTCTATCAGAAATATGTCCTTGGCTCTTTCATTTGCAAGTTTGAAGTGACCATTCTGAGTAAGAGATCTAAATAATTATTTAATGTACTAGACGTAATAAAAAAAAGTCAGGATTGGACAAGGACCGGATCCCGTACTGATAGAAACTCTGAATATTTCTATTTACCCATGTGGAGAAAGTGGTGAAAGTCCGTATTTTGTGAGAGTACACAAATGAGTGCCCGAGATTGTATTCGGTATACTGTAAACGACCACTTAGAACCCAGATCCCAATTGCAATCCCGGGGTGTCGAATACATTTCGGTTCTTTCTTCATTTTTATTGTTTCTTATGGAGAAAGTAGGGAAAGTCAGTGTCCTCTCTCTGACAAGATCGAAATTATTACAACGCCGGGTTCTATTTGGTTATTTAAGGTAGTACGTTGTTATCATTTCGCTATGCAAATGGCAAATAGATTGTTAGATCCCCTTTGACAGACAATGCATGGCGGTTGAGCCGGGACGATCCAGTTCTCTTTCAAAAATCGTACTGAATATTTACTGATTGTCTTTAACCCAAAAGTCGTACATTGAAATATGCCAAATGAAAATCATCACAATCTTCACAAAATAACGAAGCCGCTGTTTAACTGGCTCTAAAACGAATACCGGAAACTATCACCACCTAATATTTCTTTCAATTTCACTACCTCAGCCAACTCAGCTTCGTAAAACGTTCCATATTCTTGTGTTATAGATTTTGTAAATGTTTTCCTATTACAGGCACCCTCATGCTGACCAGCGTTCTGAGTTTGACCGTCATTAGCTACGATCGTCTGACTGCCGTCGTGTTTCCATTCAAAAAACGAATGATGCCCAAGTGTGCCAAAATCACAATTTATTGCATTTGGATCCTTGCATTCGCTGTCTCTTGTCCCATGAATTTCTGGAGAACTTACAAGGTAAGGCTTGGAATGGCACTGCGTATGGAAGTTCTGAGCCAATAGATGTGAGAGGCCTAAAGATCATCTACAATAGTATTTGGGCCCCAGGCTCTTTATATATTCTTAATCGCGGAGGGAGTCGTATTTGGCATCCGCAAAATCATTTCTCGAAATAAAATCCAATTGAATTTTTGAATTGTGAATCTAATGGTCACGGTCCCTATAATTTAACGTTGGTTAGTCAGCATTCTGTGACCTTTCATTTTTGTATCACAAGGAACGTCAATGGAAGAATTTTTTGGAGCAATACTGCAAGGAAGACCCATATGCTCTCAAATATTGGGTTGTGATCATCGTGCTTTTGGTTTACATTCCTCTGGCAGCCCTTATCGTGAGCTACACTGCAATTGTCATCAAGGTTAGTTTTACAGGGTAGTCCATACTATGGACTGATATAAAGGTATGGACTCCATACCTTTATATCATGCGTACATATTGTCATTGGAAATTAAAGAATTGGTTCCCGTGTTTTTATGGACACAGTTGGACACATTAGAAAAACGACAAAGAGATCATCCTCTGAAACAAGTCAAGTACAAATCCAAGGTGGTCCGAATGTTTTTCGTCGTCGTCATCATATTCGGTTTTTGTTGGATTCCATACACTTCATTCATTTTCGTCCGACTTAATATGGCAACCAACTCTCAGGAAGTAAATTCAGGAATATTTTTTCGTTTTTTTAAAATCCTCTTTTTGACGTTGTTCTAAAATTGAATTCCCACAACCACAGGTTACAGAAGCCTTTCAAATCTATTTCTTCGTTTCACACTATTTATTGTGTGTGAACAGCGCTGTGAACCCCATCATTTATGGGTTGAAGAATGATAATTTGAGACGAGAATTTCGAACAGCCCTTCCAACTTGTTTAAAACGGAAAAAACGAATTCACATTTCCACGGTTGACCGTCAAAATGGACAACCAGGAGAAGATGGGAAGAAAACAAAGAATTTAAAAAATGTCGAGTTTCAAAATGAAAACAAATTCACGAAATGGATGAAAACCTCGGAGACTTATGACTGCAAATCTTTGTTCTCGTCCAAAGAAAAAGGGATCGCCAGTTTGAATTCATTTGAAAGAAGGAATTCTGCTTTAGAAGATCTTGGACTACCAGTTCCAAAAATTTCACATCACATTGAAAATGATTGGCGCATGCAGTATTAATTTTAGGATTCGGGTTTTCACATTATTACCATGTATTTGTTACCTCTATAAATAGTTCGTCTCATTGAAATCTGCCCACATGGTTTCTCCATATGGTAAGGTCTATATCTGTAGTACCAACATCTGACACTGACTTAGGGAATGTCTATAGTTTTAATTGTAATTTTAATCCGGAATAATCTGTATCTGTATGTATTATTATTTGAATAATTAATTCTACCTCTAAAATAAACCAATTCAAAATTTACACGTCGCATTTTTGGCTTTTCCTCGACATTTCTACCAACACTTCTGGATCCAAAAGTCCAAATCCTGAGAAGTCATACTTGGTTGGGTGTTGAATATTTGGAAATAACCATTGCACATTAATGAATGAACGTGGATAGGCAATGACAGTCCGGTAAGGAATTGCAGGTATGAATTGAAAACCTTGCAGCAGGAAGTAGAACTTTTTGAAATATTTTGGTTTTGATAACCTTTCGAAAGATATAAAATCACTAAACTTTGAGTTATTAAATAGACATTGCTCATTGGGGAACGGCCGAAAATGCACGAATATCGAATAGTTGGACGCATTAATTTATTCTAACAAGGTAATCACTTCATATGAGGATCGACTCAGTAACTGATAGAATCCAAGGGGTTTATCTCAGCAGTGCTCTGAGCACGGGTATGACTGCTGTGCTGATGTCAGTAGTAAATAATTGTTACACCAGAACCAGAACGCTTTTAAACATTCCATGCCCGCTTCAAGTACATTCTACTGGAACCAGCACAAGAGTATCGGCTAATAATGAGAAACCAGAAATTAATTTGATTTGTGAAGGATGTCAAAAATGTAATCCGGGCTTTCAAGTCATTCACAAGTAATTATGTGACTACTGCATAATTCACTTACGAACCCTAGATTTCTTCAAAGGAACATTCCTGGAAAGATTGCAGAAAAGCGAAATCGGACGGTGGAGATGAATAGATCGCCATCGGCCAGATCGGTTAGAATTTCAGCTTCCGGAATAAAAAGATGGTGACAGTTTTTGTAAATGAAAAATATTTATTCATATACTTGTTCATTTATCCATTGTCTCCTGTGCTTAATTATAAAATTAATTAGATGCATTTGTTAAATAGTTAATGAAAATGGGATTCGCGTGCGTGTGTTTGTCTTCTGTTCAAAATGACGTCCATTCCATTCATAACAGTAGAAAGTTGCCTTGAAGTAACAATTAAATCAAGGTCATGAAATGGCTAGGAGAGCTAAAAGGAGCCAAAGTAGATTTCAATTACTTTGTATTGTATGGAATTTTATGGCATTCCATTCTTAGCTATAAAATTTGAAGCATCACAAATCACAACCAGTAATTACAGCAATACGGAACACTGTTGAGAAATGTAACAGTTGTTCACTTACTGTTCTTTTTTAATTATTGGATTTCAGGGAAGATTTTCTGCGTAGATTAATTAATTATTTTTCCTATAAACTAATTTGGCGCAAGTGTCCATGCCAAAAATTAACCACATGACAGGACAACAGATTTCAACTAACTAATGTGGGCAAAATCCGGTAATCCGGAACAGCTGCTTCTTTTGGTATTCTTTTAAAATATTGTGTAAAATTTAGTTATACAGGGTGTCCCAAAACCCTACCTCAGTGATGTCGTCGGACGCAGCAGTAGATATGGACGAAAAGGCGGGGCAGGACAACAATGCAGGCCAAGAGATGGGACGAGAGGGTGCCTTGGAGTCCACAAATTCAAAAGTCTTGGAAAACATGAATAATTATTCTGAGAACGCGACAACAAGTTCAGAAAGTTTGACAATTTTGGAAGATACGGCTAATGTTTCCAGAAGTGAGGTGGGAATTGGATCCTCTCAACAGGAGAATGATATTTCGAATTCAACCCTGGTTGTCTCTAGTACCGAGATTGTTTCAATTAATCCATCCTGTGTTGTAGAGGACATGCCGAATGCATATCTGAACGCTATCACCAATAGGGGTGATATATTCCGGAAAATAACAATGAAAATTGATAATTTCACATCGGGCTGGACAAGCGCTGGAGACATCAAAATTTTGTTATGTTCATCAAATGTGGATCACATTGCCATGGATTTATCAGAAATGATGAAGCTATTAATGATTTTCCACCATAACCCTCTAATGATGGAGGAACTCAAAAATACAATTGCAAAAACTGGGTGCTACTTCACTCTGAAAACTAGAGTTCGAGACCTAGTTGACGAGTTAAACTATTTAATTTTTGTGCTGGATAGAGCGAGACTGATGACAGAGACGCAAGGGCACAAGATTCGCAAGGTTATTCGTAAGTTTAAATACATTTAACACTTTTACTGATTATACAGTGTGTTCTAACAAGAAAAGATTGATTTGGAAACTTTAGAGGAGTATGAAGAAAGACGGTCTATGCAATCAATGCAAATACTCCTTGATTGGGTTTTGTGCAGAAGAGAAATTCATCAAATTAAGGGAACTGCGGTTCAACCGCAGAATGTGGTAGAATTGAACCGCGTAATCACAGTCCAGCCAAATAATCCTCAAATTGAGGATTCTGGAACTGCGTGCTTGGCTGTGGTAGTGGGGCCCACTACTGCTGGACCTTCAACACTTCTGGAGGAGAATAATGATGAGCAAGGAGATACAAATGTAAATTCGGATGCTGAAATCCAATCATCATCAACCCAATCAGAAATTGACGAAGGAATTGGATCAACGGAGATTGAATTGAGCGGGGATCAATATCCACAAAGTCAGATCAACTGCGGTACATAATTAAACCGTATTTTGTATAATGACAGAATGTCTTTGTAATTAAGGCTTGAATTATTTAGATGACACCAAGAAGGAGTTTGGGGACGTCGAAAACGAAGAAAAATCTTTGGCTTTCAAGGAACGTGTGGAGCGTCTAGAACAGATTGCTCTGAATACCTTGGAAGAAGTTCAAATGCTCAAAACACTTATTCTGGGTAGTCAAGATGGAGAGTTGACGAAGAATGAGCTCTCTCTTAATGCTACAGAAAGTCGCCTGAGTTATCTTCACGCCAAATTTTGCAAATACTTGGCACACAAACGCCCATCCATGGGCAAATTGAATTATCCGTCATTCAAAAAACAGTTGGAATATGCCTCAGACGCAGGGAAAGAGTCCCTTCAGAAAGTGAAAGAATTTCACGCCATTGTTGAACTGGAATTGAAAATTCTAGTCGATTTGTCCAATCGGGCTAAAAGAGCCGAAAAGCATGAATAATTGATTTAACTGAGGCATTACGGATTAATTGTTGTGAAATATGATTGAGAATTAATATTCTTTAAGCCAATCATTTCTGGGAACAGTATAATTTGGGATAAATCATTAAAAAGTCTGTTGTACTTAGAATTAAAATTAATTAATGCTATTATGAAGTAAGTACTACTATTATTAAATAATTAATTCAATTACATCAAATATTTTGATAATTAACCGAAAAAGCCATGCCCTCTTCAGCATGTTGTACTAAAATTGAAAAAAAGCATAATGGTCTCAGTAGGAGAAGGAATCTGATGATGAAGCTATATAACAAGTATAACCTCATCGCTAAATATTGTTTTCTGGGAATTATTGTTTGCAAGGGCGCATACGAATGTATTGCCAAAATGTTTATTTCATCAAGGTTCTTCCGAGAACAGAAAACTTCATGTTTCAGTTTTCGAATTTATATTATTTGCTGGTTTTCATTTTAATTATCTTGATTTAATTACTAATTAGCTACAGCAGTTAAATATTAAATGAACAGTGGGCTGCACGTGTTCATAATTTGATCGAAATGACTTTCTAAAACTATAACATTGTCTAATGCAACAAAACAAAGTCATAAAATGGGCAAGAAAAGCAAAGACAAAGGAACCATATTTTTATATTTTCTATCCAAAGGATTTTACATCCAAAGGTTTTGTTTGAATTGAAAGTCAAATAGAAAGTGTCATTCTTGAAGCACTCCAACCAAGTATTACAGTAACTATCTAAAATCCCAAGGAGAAAACTGCTCATTCGATTTTTCTTCTTTGAAGTCGGAATTCAGCCATGATTTTGTAAACGGCTTGACAGGTAGTTGATTTACTTATACAAACCTAGAAATTGAAAGTTTCGGTGGACGCAATAATAAATCTCGATAGCCGCAGAGATATCTTTGTACATAATTAGCTTGGACGGGAATCCATGTCCATGTGGTACCCTGAGACTTTGGTCTCAACTACAAAAGGGCTTTTGCACAGTTTCTGTGGCTTTCTGACTTAAACTTTCATTTTCATGAATAGAACGTCGGCCATTTCCTTGTACAAAATCCAAACAGCTTTACTGTCCTTTAATTTACTCCTTTACTAGACTGAAAAACTTTGCTGAAATATGGCGGCTGACGAAGATTTGTTCAACGCATATGTGAACACTGTGACCAATCGGAATGAAAGTTTTCTGAAAATCTCTACCAAGATTGATGGTCTTCGATTAATCTGGACCAGCTCTGACGACGTATTCGACAATTTCTTATACTCAACAGAGACCACCGAAAACTACACTAGCTTGAGAAAAGAACTTCAAGACTTGCTGGAAGAGTTTGATCGACTTGCTTTTACGTTGAATAAGGAAAGACGAATAACAGAGGTAGAAGTAGCTGGAATTCTTCAGTGTCTGGGAGACATTGGTCAAAACTTTCGATCAGTTAGTTTTTGTGCTGGAACACAGAATATTAGAAGAGCTATTACAGAGTCTGGGCCACCGAGGAAAACATTCCTGGAATGGATTCTCTGCAGAAAAGATGTTCAACAAATTGAGGTGGCATCTGATGTTCAATTACAAAAGGCAGCAGAATCCCATGGCGTTATCACTGCCGAACCTGAATGGAATATACTTGTTGAAAAATCTGAATCTGAAAATCTGGAACTAGAAGCTCCCGCTACAGATGGATCTTCGTCACAACAAGATCAGGCTCGTGATGACGATGGACAAATTGACAGTGAAATCGAATCATCTTCACCGGTGTCACAAGTTGACCATGGATCCGATTCTATGGAGAAGAGTTTAGGCGAGGGACAATTTTCCTGCGAGAACATGGGACATGGTAACAGTATTTCGTATATTGAAAGAATAACATTTTTGTTAATTCCATGTTGTATTGATTAGATGAAATCGAGAATACCTCCGGGACCGGGAGCATGGAAATTGTGGAAAAATCTTTGGCGTTTAAAGAACAGGCGGAGCGCACGGAAATAATTGTCAGGAAAACATCGGAGGAAGTTGTGCAAATCAAGCATCTCATACACGGGGACGATTCATTGATGGAGGATCGAGTGTCATTAAATGCCACAAAAAGTATCCTGACTTCGATGTATCAACCAATGTGCAGATTGCTGGAAGATCCAGACCCAAGCCTGGGTGAACTGGAGAAATTGTTATTGGCAAATCAGTTGACGTCTATCGTAAAGGCAAGCATGGATTCATTCAACACACTGACGGACTTCCACACATTTCTTCAAAGTAAAGTCGAAATTCTTGACGGACTGGGCGGAAATAACTAACGGACTAGGACTGAAGGTCATGGCACTCGGTAAATATGTTTGGGCATTCCACGATGATAGTTAAAAGTCCTAACTATACAATCACTACTAAATTTGCGTGATGGTTCAAGGACCAATTATTATATAGTTGAAAACTTATATGAATTTTCTGCCAAATTATTCCTTCCTTTCAAAATTTTAAATATATTCTGGAACACAATTTAGAATTAGCCCTCACAAATAGACAATGTCTCATTTCTTACTTTTAAGCTCATCTTTTACATTTATGAACCATAAGTAACTAAATTGCCGTGTACGTACCAATGTACATGTATCCAGAATAAATCCAGACGAACAAATTAAATAACAACGTCGTTGTTTCACAAGTGCAATTTATTAAGAATTCGGCAATAATAATGAGTTAGTAGGTCTGAGTCCTGATGATCCCTGAACGTCCTTGTTGTGCTTGAGATTCAATTCGCGGTGCGGCAGTTATTATACTATGAAATTAGATTAAAATATAAACCCGTTGCAACATAGTGGAACGGGTCTGGGGTCTGCCCCTGCCGTTTAGCAGTACTGGGGATGGATTACCCGGCACTTCAGAGGAATTTGCTAGGATTAGACTATCCGGGTTAATGGGGTGTGTTTGTGTTCTGCACTGAATATTTCCCGTTTTTGCTGAACAAATAATAAAGTCATCCCGGTGAAATGGCTTACTTTCTCCCTACAAATACATCAATACATCTAGTTTTCTGGTTCTGACTTTGACATTGTGAATTGTACTTTTCTGATGCATTTGAGAAAATGTCTGTCGTCTTTTAATGCTATAATGGAGCCTAGCTGTAACCAAGTAAATCATTGAGTGAGTTGAATGAAGGTTGAATATATGTAGGTAATCAGCTCTATTTACCGTTTACCTCTATTACCGTTCCTGAATTTTTTACATTTAACACTAAACGCTGAAAATGCATGCTCCAAATAAATTGACCAGGACTTGTTTATGAAAGCCTTATTATGATTTAACGCCCATTTAGTTGGGTGTGTTGTCAGTTAGCTTTCTCCCCTTGAGATACGCGATGAGGTTTGGTCTGGCAATGTCAATCAAAGAGATGTATTTTTTTTTATAATTTTAACACAATCAGATAAAGTCCATTTTTAAAAACACTTCCAGCAATCATGTCAGAAACAATAATGAATTGAGGACAAAATTGGAATGACTTTTGGGGCAAATTGAGATGACCAAATTGTATTACGTAAAAATACTGGAGAATTCAAATAACACGGAAGTTGGAATTTAGAAGCTGTCACAAAAAGTTTCACTTAATTTTTTTTTGACATTTTGTAATTTTATTTTAAATTGTTGGAATGGATTTTGAGAGTGATAAATTAGCTGACTGGAGGAAGAAAGTTGGAGAATTAGATTTCATCAAAGATATGCCGAAAGGCCCATTGGATGAGTACAGGGAAAAAGCAACATTTGACTGGAAAATCATGACACTCGTCATGGAACCGGAACCAATTCTAAGTTTTAAGGTCTCTTCAATTTTTCATTCACTTGTTTCTAATAGATTTTGCATTAAAATTATATTGTGGGACATGATCTCTGGGTAAATGGCCAATTTAGTAATTGGAATTGGCATATTTTTCTTAATTTGATTTGATACATTCTTATATGAAATAATTATTGGAATACTTTTTATTCACAGTATAAAGTTTGGAAAACTTTGGAAAATGATCCATTATTTGTGCATTCCCTGGTTGAGCGCAGCCTGGAAGATGAGAGACGTGTTGTTTTGGAACAAACATTAAGAATTCAAGACTATAATTTTCTGTCAGAAAAAGATGGGCAAACGAGTGATCCAATTATGGTAAGAAATACTAATCCGTAAATTAATATAAATGAATTCAATCGTTTAATTAATTTTTGCACCACTTTTCAGATAAATAGTTTGACAGTTGCACTGGGACAATACGATTGGTCATTATCGACACGGCGATCCGTTTTGATGGATTTCTTCACGAATGCTATTCGAGCTCAAGGAACTGGGAAACATTTTGATTACATCGAAGCAGCCTACAGGGGAGAAATTACGGGCTGTGTGGCTTTGACCGAAATGAGTCATGGGACAAATACAAGAGCTTTAAGGACAACTGCAACCTATGACCCTAAAGGAGAACAATTTATTCTGAATACACCAGATTTTGAAGCTGCTAAATGTTGGTCGGGGAATCTGGGTGCGTTTTAAGGAATTATTAAAATTTGCTTTTGTGAATTACATAAATGAAATCTATAATTAAAATAATGAACTTATAATTATTCTCTTTCTATAGGTAAAACTGCAACACATGCTTATGTGATGGCTCAACTTTACACACAGGATAGAAATTGTCATGGTTTGCATGGATTCATCGTTCCTATTCGTGATATGAAAACTTTGCTAACATTCCCTGGTGTCACGATTTTTGACATGGGGGCTAAGCTCGGGTTGAATGGACTTGATAATGGGTGAGAATTAATAAGTTTTTGTTTGGTAGAGAAATTATTACCCATATGTATTGATTGGATCTAAAATCAAAATGCCTGGAAAATATTACTTGTAAATTAACTAGTATTGCTCATTTCTAGTGCGATGACATTTGATAACTATGGAATTCCAAGAGATTGCCTTTTGAATCGAACTGGAGATGTGACAAGAGATGGAAAATATATTTCGTCTTTCAAGGATCCTAATAAACGTTTCGGTATAAGAATCTTTGAATATCTTGAGAAGTTACTGCATGTTTATCCTAGGAATGTAAAAAAAACATACTTATTTTATATTTATTTATAACAGGAGCGTCCTTGGGCAACTTGTCAGCAGCCAGAAGTGGGATAATTCCGATGTGTGTTGCCCACATGTGTAATGCACTTCCTATCGCCATTCGTTATTCAGCCGTTCGCCGACAGTTCGGGAATTCAGACACATCCTCAATCGAACAACCAATTATTGAGTATCAAATGCAACAATGGAGACTGTTTCCATACTTAGCAGCCGCATACGTGATGAAATTCTTCGGTGACACTTTCTTCCAAGACTTCATCATGTTTGTTCTTAGCCAGTATGAAGCAGACAAAGATGAAGAGAAAAGAGCAATCATGGGGATAGAAATCCATATTTTAAGCTCTGCTGGGAAAGCAATTACTGGTTGGGTCGCTCGTGATGCAATTCAAGAATGTCGAGAGGCTTGTGGTGGTAAGTCAAATATTGATTGTTTTCTTTTATTTTCCCAAGATTATTCTAAAAATAATTTTTTCTTTCAAAAGGTCACGGATACTTAAGAGCCTCTGGGTTTGGACGCCTCCGAAATGACAACGACGCAAATTGTACTTATGAGGGTGACAACAATGTTTTACTCCAACAAACGAGTAATTGGTTGATTACAATGTGGAGAAAGAGACACGAAATGAGAGACACGAAGACACCTCTAAACACTCTAAGTTTTTTGGAAGGTTGGGATCCGAATTTAAAATTAAATTTTGAACAAATTAATCCAGATAAAATTTTACGAGCATATAAATGGTTAATTTGTTGGTTAGTTCAATCCACGAGTGATAAATTTGGTGCTTTAGTTGAGAGTGGAAAAGATTTATTTAGAGCTAGAAATGATTCACAAGTTTATCAAGCTAGAACATTGAGCCTTGTTTTTATAGAACATTATTTACTAGAAAAGTTTTGGATGCAATTGTGTAATCGTAAGGATTTGCCAACCCAGATCACCGTAGTTCTTACAAAATTATTACTTCTATTTGGACTATGGAGTTTAGAAAAACATTTGACAATACTTTATCAAACTGGAGCTATCGAAGGTCCAAAACCCGCAACACTCATTCGAGATTCTATTCTGCAGATTTGCTCAGATTTAAGTTGCGATGCAGTTGCTTTGGCAGATGCCATTGCTCCACCTGATTTTATATTGAATTCAGTATTGGGAAATTCTGACGGATTTGTCTATAAACATTTAGAAAATGTTATGTTGCAAACACCGAATAGTTGTGAGAGGGCGGACTGGTGGAAAATGGTTGTGGAGAGATTGAAATCAAAGCTTTAATTATTTTTAGACAAAGAATTTATAATTTTGTACCATTATATACATATGTTTGGTGGTTTTAATAAATACGAACTCATTTTTTTTAGAAATTCACAATTCATTTAACGCAGCACCAATAATTGTAAAAAATGGAATTTTTGGTCAATCATCTTCTGGATTACGCTTTGTCATCCAATTCTTGACATTTTATGGCCGTAAAATTGATAATATGATTACGCAACATAATAAGTATATAATTCGCCAAGACCAAGTAATAAATATTAACGTAACATTTATCTTTGTTATCTATCAGACTAATAACCCCTATATCCAATCCGCCCCACGTGTTAAATCCGTGACAATTTCAATTAATTAGGGTGGTCTTTAAAATATTGCTTTCCGAATTCGAGTTAGTTTAGTTATAGTTAAGTGTCGAGTCCGAGTCCTCTCTTGATATGTATTTGAAATACGGTAAACTTTTACCTAACCTCGGGCTAACAATTTATTTTGTTTGCCAGACTATACTTAATTTTGAAGAGTTAAAGTGTAAAAGAAATATTTTTTCATCATAATATTGTGTAAAAGATTTTTATTAAATAAAAGTATTTTATTCAAAATCTTGTAAGTTTTAATGACAATTCTCACATAGCCCCGAACATTATTTCTATACTAGGTAATATGATTATTGCACAGAATGTGGATATAATTAGACCAAAATTAGAAATTGAATTCCATTTATGTCTTCTTTTTGCACTTTTACAAAAGTCCCGTTATCTCAATTCGAATTTGAGACAATATTATTGGGATTTTGGGATACCCGCGAGAACTTCCACTTGAGAATTGTCATAATTCATAAACAAAGAGAGAGTGAAAGAAAGAACGCATATTAATTTGAATCATGAATTTAAACTGATTAATTAATTACTAAATATAAACCTTAGTTATGGTTTTTATCATGCCACCCTATTAGTTTCATCAATTCAGCATAAAATAATCTGCGCGCTTTTATTTTTGTGCACACGCGAAATACGATACGAGTTGTGTTTTGTAATTCAAGTCACAGAAGTCAGTCGCATATTTTATAACACATAAGATACTCAACAGCATTGGGTGTGTAGTGTTGAATGGTCCAACTCATTAGTCACTGTTTTTAGTGACATTTTTTTAGTTGATTTATTTTAATCAGTCAACCCTTCTCAATGTCAAGGTCTCAAGGTCAACTCTGACTCTGACCCAGCAGTAGAAGTGAATCAGAAGAGATGGTCAGTTTGGGGAAAAATACGGTGAGGAATTAGTATGGGTTTATTTATTTACAAAAAGTTATCATGTTTGGTTTTTTTTTTAAATGTACATATTTGTTTTAGTTTAAAACACAAAAAAATGTACTCATTATTACTGTGTGGTTCATGCATGGTGTAGGTGTAGGTAATATTAAATATTTGTATTGTAACTGTTGACTGTACTCTACTGATAAGAATTTATTTGATCATGCACGGTCAATATAAATCACAAATAACGTGTACTAATATACAATACATACATACATATATATTTTATAGAAAATGTTGACAGTGACTTATTGTTAATAGTGAAAGTTGTGTACTAGCCACGTAGCCACTGGAAAGTGTTACTGAGCAGTGTTTGTATTTTTCTATTTCATGATAATGTAGACTAGACGCACCTCTTTCATCTGGAATTGTCAACCTATACTTGAACTTGACCTTCACTAATTGTATTGTCAATTGTGGATGTTATTGGTATTGGTACACTTTTTTAAAGTTACTGAACTACTAAAGTAGTTCCTACCACGACAAATTAAATTCTTTGGGTTCTTAAGATGTGTCTGAAATAATTGAAAATTGCTAACCAACAACGCAACTCATCCATCATTTCGTGTTCATTAACTATTGAACTTTTCTAAGAAAGTTTCACTGTAATAGGCGTTATTAAGCTGTGTCTTAAAATTATGAGAAAAGGACATAGGGGTATTGCTTATTTAAGAATTCTTGGTTCAGAATTGACAATTGAACATGGCTATTGCATTTCTCAAGAAGGATTATACTGATTTTAATATTTTGTTTAACTTTTAGAAAATAATGTCATCATTTTCGAATAATATGAATATCCACGGTGAAGAGGGTGACGGGCCAACTGATGACACTGAAGTCCTTGTGACCCCACTGTCTGGGGATGAAGACAATATTGTGACGAGTCATAATGGGACGATTGCCACGATTCCATTCAGATCATTGGACACAATCAGTGTCGGCATTTGCCTCATGTTTTCATCTGTGAGTTGACTTTGACTTTGACATGTCGGTTTAATTTGTATTGAAAAGTTTGGTTTCATTATGTTTTGATTAATTGTTCTTAGATTGGAATTTTTACTCTCTCAACAGTCCTCCCCATCGAGTGCCATGAAAAAAATTGTGGGATCAAACCCATGTCAATGCTCCTTTACCTTCACTCATTATTTTGGGGGATTTCACTCGTAAGAATTTATTTTTGTACTAAATTAGGCACGTCTGGAATGCTGAGCATATTAATTAAACTTATGTCTTTCTGTACAGATTTGTGACCAGTGCATTCAGTACCATCACATAAAAGTTCGGAGAAGGGGATACCTGGAATTTTATAATAATATGAGAACATTGAGTCAACTTCCCTTCTGGATTGTTTCTACGTGTAATAAACTTACTAATTACTAACGTTAAATGTTTGCAATAGTGCAATGATTTTAATTAACCATCTATGTGACTTTGAATAAAATTACAGGGAGCACGCTACTTCTCACAATCACAACAATTCTCCATGACCATTGTAAATCTGCTGACGACTGTGGACAATTCATTCGACTCAAAAAAATAAATTACGTAACGATTAGCATTGGGATGGAACTTGTACTTCTTCTCATTGTTCTTACACTTTATTTGAGTGAGTAAAAATACCTTTGCCAATATTTCAGATCATTTGAATTAATTTTTTTTATGAAAAACTAGTTCGCGTGTGGAGATTTAATACAACTAAGCCACTGCCCGATGTTCTTCGGGATGACGTGATGGGTGGAAGTTCCTTTGGTCTGAATACGTAAGCTATTCAAAAATTAATTTGTTTTAAATATCGAATCTGGTTATCTGGTTGACTAATTACTTTTTCTTAATACTGTAGCATTGGACCACTTGATGAAGAGATCTATGAAAGACAAGCAGATATGATTCATTATTACAAAGAATGTAATACTATGCTAAGGAAAACTGTATCAGAATTAAGTCAACAACTCAATTCCGCTCGTGCGTGAAAATACGTATAGTACGGACAAGACTTTTGTTTAGAATTTTAGAATCTGTTTTTAATATTTATCTACTATTTACATTATGAATCATCATGTTTGCTTGTTTAGTTTATAATCGGAAATACTCGTTCGTAAGAAATGCATGGGTAAAAATAAATGTATTTAGTTAATTAATAAAGCGCAACATATTTTACATTTTAAGATCGAATTCGAATTTGATGTTGTTGTATGGTAACTTATTGACCTAAGCAGGAACAACATTTTTATTTTGCACCAATTTAATCAATTTTAACGTTTAGTTTACTTCAATTTGAATAGGGAACGTACCCCTAGTAGTAGGTTGGGTATTATTGGAGAAAGTTAAATGCGTAGATATTTTTTTGGTGTAGAAACTGGGGCTATAAGAGATTTCGCCTCTATATCGCGTCATTGTCGACCACGAGATACAAAATTTTCGTTATATTCGTTTCAAACAATTTAAACAACAGATTGATTCAGAAAATTAGATTTAGTTTTTAAAATTATCCAAATCTAAAAACCATTAACTAATCACTGACTTTTAAAGATCACGTTCAAATCCACAAGATGTCTGACGAAGAATACGAAAAATTTGAAGTGACTGACTACGATTTAAACACAGAATTTAATCCAAACCGGTTTAGAAAGAAACAATCGAAACACCAAGCGGTTTATGGTAATTATTTTATAATAAGAATTTAAAAATACTTTTGGATTAGGTTATTTTATACTTTAATTAATTGAATTTATTGAATTTATTTCCATTTTGACAGTAATTATTGGTTAAAAGATCGTTCTCGCTTTCGTTATTAAGTTCCACAATAAGTTTAACTAAATTGACACAAACTCATTTCACTTTATGCCAATTTATAATTATAATATTTTATAATTATAATTTAAAAATACTTTTGGTTTAGGCTATACATATTATACTTTAATTTATTGAATTTATTTCCATTTTGACAGTAATTATTGGTTAAAAGAGCGTTCTCGCTTTCTTTATTAAGTTGCAGAATAAGTTGAACTAAAATGACATAAACTCATTTCACTTTATGCCAGAATAACTGGATAGAATTCAATTAGATTATTCCACGAATTTATACAATGTGTCAGCGTTTAATTTTCTTATAAGATTTAATAGTGTGAATTAAGTAAGCCTTGAGTGTACTTGTGTAAATATTATGATAATATTTGTTTTCCTTCTTTGCACTCACTTTATTCTGTATTTGAATGATTTTGTTCATGTTGACAGGAATTTGGGCGGATGACAGTGACGATGACGATGGGGGTGGCGGTGGCGGTGGACGTGGTTCTGGGAAAAAGAAAGAGCGGTCCAATTATACAAGCGGTGTTGCATTTATCTCGGCCGGACTTCAACAACCAGTTAAGAAAGAAGGTGATGATATTGAAGAGGAAGGAGACGGAGAACTCGTCAATGACATTCCAATCACGGATTCATCCAGGTAATTAATTATAATTCACCTAATGTTTAATTTATATTACAATATTTAATATTTACCCAATCTCTGCTTCTGCTGAAGTACAACATACCACATCTGAACTCTGAAGAGTCTTCCCCCTTGCCCTTGGTTTTTTGTACGGGGCTGATTTAATTTCCTTTGAGTTTGAATGTATTTACAATTGCCAATTATTTAATTTGTTTAGTGAGGACGAAGCAACGCTGATTCCACAGGCCTTCGGAAAAAAACTTCAGATGGATCTTGACAGCACTGCTGGTCTAAGATCCAATGCATCGCAAGATGGCCAGAAATCTATGGGGATGTATGGAATCGGAGCAAGACTGGCCCTTAAAATGGGCTATCAACCTGGAAAAGGTTTAGGAAAAGATTTACAAGGAATTTCTGCACCTATCGAGGCTGTTCAAAGAAAAGGGCGAGGAGCAATCGGTAAAAAAAATTCTTTTCATGAGAAATCAAATAAATACTTGTATTTATTTTTAAGGTGTTTTAGATTCATTTTTATATTTTTAGGTGCCTACGGAAAGGAAGCAAAAAGTAAGCCGGCTGAAATTACGATCAATGAGACGATAAGTCCAAGTCAAAAACCTCCGAAAGAACTTTCTTGGAGAAAAGGAGAGCCTGGTTCCAAGAAAAAAAATCAAACTGAGATTCGTTATGTAACTGTTGATGAAGTTTTACAACAAAAAAGTCTTTATGTTCGTCCTGATGCTGGGTAATTATACAATTAATAGACTTTTAATAATTAGTAATAATAATTAATAATTAATTAGCTATATCTGATTCTGAGGCTGCATTTAATTTTTGTGTGTTTATTTACTTAGATTTCTGGCAAAAACGAAAGTGATTGACTTGACAGGTCCAGAGACAAGAGTACTGAGTGGGTATCATGCCATTGCAGGGAAGAGAATACCCACGGATGATTGGGAAAATGAAAAAGAGGCAGAAAGGAATAAATCAAAAGTCTTTCCAAGTCAAAAACCAGCTTTTGAAATGCCAGAATTATTACACAACATTGATCTTCTTGTTGATAATTGTGAACAAGTAAGAATAATTTTAAAATATTTAGTTTAGAAAACCATAATCTGTTATCATCTAAAGCCACCTCCTATGTCGAGGGTTTGATTCCTAGGACAAGTAATGTATGAATATATTTTCAAAATATTTTTAGGATATCAGGAGAAATGACAGAAAAGCGAAATATGCCCGTGACCGAGAGATCACAATTCAGCAAGAACTTGTGCGACTCCATAAGAAGGCGGCAGAAGAAACCAAACAAATTGAGTCAACCAAAACATTGTCGGAGTTAGTTAAACGCCTTACCGTTCCAGCAATTGATCATGAGGAAGCTTATTACGTTTTCGGAAAAATTCAGGTACATTTTGGAATATTATTTATCGTTGTTTTGTTCGAGAATGTGAATTTAGATATTAATTTTAAGTTTTATTTTGTCAAGGTGGGACACCCAGAGGAATGGCAAATGTTTCAACTGTATGATATGGTCAGCGGTGTGGCGATCCCAATCCTGCTGTCAAAATTGAAGACCTGGAATCCTCTGGACAACCCACTGGAGCCTTTACGTTTTTTCACAGACTGGAAAGTTTTATTAGGAATTCATGAAGCTCCGTACCATACAATTATTTGGGAGGCATGGATGCCATCAATACGTCGGTGCTTGGAGTAAGTTCAGTACTATCAGTACTTCTACCCTTACTCTCTAGAAAGTTTCCACTACAATTACAAATATACTAATTTTTATTTTAAATATTTACTTACAGGGTGTGGAATGTGAAAGATGCTCACTCAATGTTAAATTTACTGGAGAGTTGGAAGGCTGCTACTCCGAGTTGGATCTTTGCTAATATTTTAGATCAAATGGTTTTACCCAAAATTAACTCGGGAGTTGATTTGTGGGATCCACTCTCTGATAATGTTCCGATCCATGCATGGATTCATCCTTGGCTTCCCATTTTAGGTGAGCAGAATTATTTTCCCTACTACTTCCTTTCCCTGGTCCTATTAATTTTGCTATTCCTTAGTTCTGATCTAAATCAATGAGTAATTTTTCTTTATTAATTTTTATCCAGGAACTAAATTGGAGATGGTATATCCGACGATTAGACGGAAATTGGCGAATGCTCTTGTTCATTGGCATCCGAGTGATGCGTCCGGGAAACAAATCTTGACTCCATGGATTTCAGTTTTTAGCAAAGGCTCTATGGACGCATTTATTATTAAAAATATTATCCCAAAACTTCAACTTGCTCTTCAAGAGCTCGTTCTCACCCCTCAAACACAAGTCATGGGTAAATATTCATTACAATAGTGCAATCGAAATTACTTTGTCAAAATAATTTGTCCTTCTATTTTATTTTTGATTACTTACCCAACTGGTTTTAATTTTTCAGACCCATGGAATTGGGTGATGGAATGGTGTGACATTACTCCGGCAAAATCTCTCGTCGAAATATTTCAGTCCACTTTCTTCCCTAAATGGCTTCAATTTTTGGTGACTTGGTTGAATCAAAGGCCTATTTTTGAAGAAATCTATAGATGGTACACCTGGTGGAGGACATTATTTCCAGAAGTACTCATGCGTGACCCTGCCGTAACCGGTATGTATATTTTTCGGGGGTCAATTAAACGACTCTATTTCAAATGGAAAAAGGACACAAAAACTTATTTTTTTAAAATTTTACAGAGAGTCTTCAAAAAGCCCTTGAAATGATAAATGCGGCCATTCAGTCTCCAGGAACTCAGATGGACTTCAGCTACATTCTTGGGCGTTCAAGTCCAGCTCCAATGCAACAACCACCAGCCCCAGGGACGATCACAGTGACGCCTGAACTCATGGCGGATGCAATTAGATTGACATCTCAAGTTCCAAATGGATTCCGAGATTTGGTTCAAATGAAGTGTGAACAATTAGGACTTCTTTTTATGCCCATTCCAAATAGATACTATGAAGGGAAACAAGTGTACCGTTGTGGTGATGTGGCCATTTATATTACTGCAAATGTCATATTCATTTTTAGAGATGGGGGTTGGTTCCCAACCTCACTTACACAACTCTTACAAGTTGCCACTGGCCAAATGTACGGCTGATAAATTACCTCCCCTCACTGCATGTGCATGTATTTTTTAATCGACAATTAATTATTAACTTAATTATTCGAAATAAAAATCATGATGAATTGTTATGAACATTTAATTCGGCTGTAATTGTCTTATTTCACTCTACTATCTCGTATTATACTGTTAGGTTTAAAAGTCAATCCACAATACTCTGGGAACTTTTACCATAATAGGTTTCATTTTAAATTCCTCGTTGTGCCTTGAAAATACTTGATCTCCTAAGAATAAGGTAAAGTAAACAAG
Organism: Protaphorura armata; assembly: GCA_034700305.1. Taxonomy (NCBI): domain Eukaryota; kingdom Metazoa; phylum Arthropoda; class Collembola; order Poduromorpha; family Onychiuridae; genus Protaphorura; species Protaphorura armata. Next base: position 61,279 of record JAQIXO010000014.1, read on the forward strand.
GTATTCATTTATCTGATTCAAAAGTTAATTGATTTAAAATCATAGTGCACATTATGTTTTGTCTCATCAGTGACACGGAGGTACCATAACCAACGTTCTTTTTTACAATCAAACGGCAAGAGACTAAGGATTTTTACATTATTGAAAATTGAAATGGGATATCACCGAAATATATCCCAATAGAAATAATTTAGTGCTAGTGAAGTAATATAATGAGACGCTTTAGTTGCGTGATACTGATATCCTTGCATTAATTCGGACCTTCAAATTCCATGATCATATACGGGAAAGGTAATACTATTTCGATTGTGTCTGGAATGTAAGGCAAATCATGAGCATACCGATACCCATGCCATGGATGCATACCGTTGCGTTCTTTCGCAAAATACCCAAATTACTGTTTATTGCAACATTTAGTCTTTTTCTCAAAAATATTATTAGTTTATTTCAACTGGTAAACCGTTTCTACCAGTTGTCTCATAAAAAACGCTCTGTATAATTTTTGTAACTCCTGCTCTTTTCCAACTAAATTGTGCAACTCACGGCTCATCGTTGCCAAACTATTGTGATCTCGAATTCTTGGAAAACTTGGAAGTGAAATAGTGAATTGTGAGTGCGTAGTGGGAGTAGTGGATTGTGGGGTGGGCTAGTACACACTAGTACACAGTAATACAGAAAATACAGTGTGTGCTCTGTCTATATCTACCTCATGTCCGTCCCTCTAGAATATAGTAATGGAAATAGTGGAAAACGTACTCCCAGTCCAAAATCCCAATCCCAATGCAATCCCATGAAGGCAAGGAAGGCCAGAAAGAAATACAGAACGGAACTAGGAACACGAACCAAGAGATTTCTCTTCATGATCAGTGCGTTGTACTTTAAATTCATTCATATTCATAGTCAGTGTTATATTCCTATTCCTTATTCCTAATTCCTACTCATTCGTGTCACTGATCAATCACAACAATCATCTCATCCAGTGAGTCAATCATACCAAATTAATAATACAAAATCAAGGAATTCCAATTTTTTTTGCAATGTTTTTTTTGTTCAGATAGTCAAACCAGCCAGCCCAGGAACGCAGAGGAGCCAGAACCCAGCACAAGCACATCACAGCTCAGCTGACCTCATTTCATTTGTGTATTTGTATTTGTATTGTGTGCCCAAAAAGACTGCTCATTTTGTTCAACAGTAGACAAAGAAAGGTTCAAGAAGTTAGAGATTATGTCCACTCCTGCCCGTCGTCGATTGATGCGTGATTTCAAGAGGTAATCAATTGATTCATTCTGTGGAATCTGTGTTTCTTCTCACTTCCTTGTTTCTTTCCCATTTGCCATCAACAATTAATTAATTTAGCATTAGAAAGTCACAGCTACCGCAAGGTGGTGTGTGTACGACTCAGGGTTCTCCTTCATTCTTGTCATTTCGCAATAATAGAGAATAGACAGACATTGTCATGAGTTCGAGTGAAATTGAAATAATTGAGTGGTTAAAAAGCTGTAGCATATTTTATTAATATTAAATTCCGTGGGTTAGATTTAGAGTAGTATTGACTTGTAGACAGTTAGAGTTCCTCAATGGAGTTTGGAGTTTGACAACCTTTTTTTCCGTTCCCATTTGTAATTCATTATCAGATATTGTCAATATTTAAACTTTTGTTTGTGAACAGACAATTAGGCAATAATTAGTTCATATTTGGAATAATTCAAAGTCAAAGTCATGATCATGATCACCAAAGGGTGGTGCAATTATACAACCTCATTTACCTCATGCCACGATGCGATCGACAATCACATAAGACATAAATAAAGCCTATAAAACATAAAACTATGACAAACTGTAATAATTGTTAAACGAACGCGTTGCCGGGATGAATCAGCCTAATAATTAATAATCTAGGTTTATTTCGTATAACAACTAAAAAGTATAGGAGTTAATTCGAGGAACGCACGGACAGTTGAGAGTTGACAGTATAATTTGTCGAATATAAATCCCCGTAAGAAAACTGATAACTGAATAACCTTGCGCTTTCATCTTTTCGCATAACTAACTAATAAAGTAAAAGTAATATTTTTTTATTTAATTGACTGAGTCGGTCATTAGAAATTGCCAGGCAGTGTTGCGCCAGAGCGGTGTAAGAAAGAATACGACGGGATTGTCATTTCATTTCATCAAATAGAAACGAATGAGTAAGAATTTTAGGAAGGTAGAAATAAGGTAAAATTGAATTAAAGGAAACTGCAAGGACAGGACAGATCATAAAACACATACCAAACTAGATTTGATTTGTTGTCATATTCCGGAATTAAGGAATAAAGATTGCAGTTTTCCTTGGAACTCCAAAAGTTAACAATGTTCCATTTCTAATATGCTGACCTATCATACGTCCATGCAATATATAGTAGAATTATATTATAATCTCGGATACTCGGACTTGGACTAGTGATTAGAAAACTGAAACCCACACAAAGGCGTAGACTTATTGATTTTGTGTTACGAGAGACCATAACCCTTTTGAAAAGCTAAGACGAGAGGAGCAATATATTTTGGGTAAGGGTAAGGATGATTCATTTCAACCTCTCCGAATTATTAATTAAACAGTTTCGTAATATAAAGGAGTACTACCCTTGTAATGTACCGTTTTCTGGCTCCGTTGGTGTCTATTTATATATCCGTTTTTAATACTCTTCTTCCTGACCTCAAGAACGTCTTCCCTATTTATTTTTAAATTGTTCTGTCCTGGGCTATGGACCGTGACACTGTGAAAACTAGGCAGGTATGGTAGGTACTAGTGTACTAGGTTAGGTACGGCATCATAAAAAAATTTCGGCACGTGAGATTACACTCTAAAACTTATTAAGAATACAGAGACTTTTAAAAACTTTGAGACGAGATGAGATTTGAAGCAAGTCCAGGACGGAGTAGATTAATTCACCATCCATTTGTCCATTTCCACCCAAGGAATTCTTTATCCTTCTTGGATTGTCATTAATTATTAGATTTAATTATGGTCTAATTAGTGGAATATAGGTACTAGTTGGTTACTAGTATACCAGTGGGTTAGTAGGAATAATTACATTGCTTTTCCCCGTTCAAATTAATTATCATTTTACTAAAGTAGTTAACTGAAGTAGTAGTGAAGTAAAATTATTTCATTTGGTAATTAACATAAATGGACACTATTTGACAGAAATCCCAAGATTGTAAGGTGTCAATTTTAAAAAGAGGAGAGAATTGGAATTTGAAAATTTTGAGATGAAATGTTAATGTTTGAATAACGATCGATAGAGACAGAGAGAAAGGAGTAGGTATTCGTTTAATCTTCATTGGTCAGTGCGAAGAATATAGTTGATTGAAAGGACTATTTCTGATGTTTCTGGAAAAACAGCCTGCATGACAACGCTGTCTAAAAAAAGAATAAGATATTCTGCGGTTGGTCACCCTAGGAATCACCATGCATTCATTTCAGCTCCCACATACAGAAACCGAGATGAGAAGATTGTACAGAAATACAAATGACTCAATATCTAGGATGAGTTGATATTTTACTAGAACAAGCAAAACGTTTGGAAATGAAAGTACTCCAGTCCAGGCACCGTGTTTATTGCATAGTCATAGGAGGAGTATCACAGGTGCATCCTCCTCAAGTGCATGGTAAAAAATCCTAAGTATTGGTAGGGTCGTATGTTGTTATTGTATCAGTCTTTCATTCGGTTGAAGTTTGAAAATGAAAAGTGACGCAAACAGAGTTCAAAGAAATCTCTTATTATCAACAAGAGATAGAGGAATTCATTCATGTTCGTGTCGTAGAGGCAGAGACAGACAGGCTGGCAAGGAAGGGGTTGAAACGTCGGGAGAAATGAATCATATTTTTTCCTTTGCGTGTTGGTCGTTTTCACTTTTTTTTTATTGGTACACCCGTCATGAAATTACAGGAAAATTTAACACAAAACTTAAACATCGTTTTATGTTTCAATGTTAATCATGTCGTAAAAAATTACGATCATGTTGGTTTAATATTAATGTTACCTGACTATTAGTTTTAATATTTTGAGATTCGTCATAGTCATATTCGACCGCTAAATTTGGTCACTGTGTCTTACGGACATTTTTTTAAAGAATGGGCAGTAAAATAACAACTCGTCTATTCTTGGTCTGATGACGCAGATATTGCATGTCAAAATGCGATGCACACGGCGGCACTGGAATTGGGAATTCTAAATGGAATTTGTTCAATTATAGTAAAAATGTGATACAAAAAGTGGAGAAAACGGGTTAGCCGTCTAGTAGGACCAGACTAGATTTCACACAAGAAAAACTAGTAATTTGAGAATTTGACCAGTGCAAGTATAATAGCGTAACAAGGAATAGCGATGTAACTTTTGTACGTATGTTTTTTGCAAAGACGAGTTGTTTGCTAGTAATTTTTATTTAATTGAATCGTTTATGCGTGTGCCGTGTGCGTGTGTGACAGGGTTGTGCATTGTGCTCATGACTCACTCACTCAACATCCTTTAAGATTGCATAATCCATCGTCTGATTATTTTTTTTCCACATTAGAATATTTGCACAAATATTTTGGCATTTATAAAAATTAATGATGTCTGTACGTGTGTACGGGGGGTACGTCTACGTCTACGTGTGAAATATGCGTCATCATCATCATCATCATAATATATTTGTTTAGTTTGCTTTGCATAATGAGTTGGAAGGTATTATTCATCAAATTCATGTTAATAATAATTTGCGTCCGTCCAAAGTCGCTGGTCCAGGTCTGTCCACGTCCTTCCTTACTATTCTAATGTTACTGTAACTGATAACTAATAAGCGTGGTTGGATTTTGAATCTGTACTCTACTGCTCTAACTCTTGTTCTTGCTCTGACCTCATCATCATATCACATTACCGTGTTATGTTATGTTGTTATGTTATGTACGTTATTTCTTATTTACAACCTTTTGCCTGGTCTACCATTACCATTGCAATTACCACTGACTAGTGACTAGTGACTAGTGGGCAGCAAAAGCAAAAACCTAACTGGTGTTCATGTTGATGTCCGTTATCTCATCTCTCTTCTCTTAGGACTATGACGACGTGTGTTCTGTTGCCCTGTGTTGTTGTGTAGGAACACCTAGCTGTAGTTGTAGTTGTAATTCTAACTCAATCTGAGGTTGAAATATATCTCTAGTATTTTAAAAACCACATATACAAACACACACGTGCATGTGCATGGTAAAGTACATGTGTACGTAACGTACGCGTGGTCTCCATGTGAGCATGTGTGAGTGAATACATATTGCATATGTGAGGAAACTTTACGTTTATATGGATGGATTTAAAAATAGGAAGAGCAGAAACGGAATCTGTTATTTATCATTTTGTGTACTCACTCTGGCCAATCTGGCCCTAGCCAATCCTAGATATAAAATAGCAATTTAGAACTAGAACAACATGGAGGAATGTTAATGGAGGTTTCACGGTTTTACAAATGTTTTGCAAATAGAATATGACGCCGGATTAGTGATTTTTTAAAAATATGTTGTACAAAACTTTAATTTGTTATTCCAAGTAGATTAACCTCCGGCCCAATTTTTTTTTTCAAATGAATTTTGTAAATCATTGTGTGTATCCCAATTTTACCCGTTCTGAAAGATCACAATCGATCTCTTGGTCTTGGACATGTCAATGTCAAGGGGATTAACCCAGAAGAGATGGAAGGGTTGAGGGCGGTTTCTCATATTTGAGGAGTTAGTTAAAGCTGACCATCAATTTTGTACAAAGAAAGGTGGAATTATGGTGAATAGTCTGAATAGGGAAAAATCTACTTTACGAGTCACGACTAAAATTCTGAAAACATATCAAGTTGTGTTTGGAATTTGGATTTTAGTATTCCATGGAAATGTTTTTTTACAAATATAGTTTTACAAGTAGACATGGCTATAGCCCATGTGTCTTCACTGATATTTTATCTGTAAACAGACAGTAGGTTTTAAGACGCTAGTACGCATACGGTGTGGCTGTGACTGTTTTTTGGGGTCAAAGAGTTTCATGGCAGTTTTACATATGTTATGTTTTGAGTATTTTTCCAAAAGCTCAGCAATTTCTTTTGCAGATCTAGATAGTTGGTGGTGTTTGGTGTTAGCGTTAGTTAGTGAAGGGAGAGAGAGAGATTCATGCAGGTATAGACTATAGGGAAAATAGGGATCAAATTGGCAAAATGTCAACTAAAATCATGATATGACTGACTGACTAATGGGAAATGGAATGGGACTGGCAAATAAGTCCAAAGACCGAGTGTGTAATGCAAATAATACAAATGACTATGGCGTGTTAACGTCATTTCCTATGTCATCCGTTGTTTGCGTCTTTTCTCCTGACTCCCTTGAGACGTCGGTTCGGTTTCAGTCTTGAGAGTTGAAAATTGATTCCCGGGTTTCATTTCTTCTTTCTCTTTTTCCAACTAAGCTTTTGTTTCCTATGACGGATGAGTGACGCGTGACGCATGGATTTGGCTGTGCCTGTGGATGGACATGGCAACGGCAAAAGTCATCAAAGAAAAATGATTTCTTTTAGATTATACTGTTTAGTTAATTGAAAGTCGTGCGTAATATCTTTATATCTTCTTGGTATGATGACGGTGGTTGTGGTTGCTTGGATTTCAATTCAATTAAGACAACTCTGGCTCTGACCGCCGGATTTCATTTGGATGGTCTTGATCAATTTTATTGACGAAATGACCGTACTTATTAGAATTGTATTAGTCTTTCTTTCTACAGTGTGGTTCATAAGAGTAGATTGAATAAGTTGTGGTGCAAAATCATGTAAAAATTGTTGACATTGACAATATGCCATTTTTTTTAAAAAAAAATGTTATTAACTACCCTGAAACTCTTTCGTAATAGAATTTGACGGAGGCAGGGAAATACATCCAGGGTTTATTTTGAGCGGTATTATTAGACGACTTGTTTCATCTTTTCTCGTTTCATGTCCTTCACGACGTTTGAAATTGTAATCGTTCATGCCAACATGTAAGTAATTGAGGAAATGTTCCGTTGTCGTTGCGTTGAGGAATTACAAGTAAAATATCTACGAGGAAAATTAAAGGTACTGGAGAGAAGGGAACAACTTACACAGGCAGAAAGACAAGAAGGCACGCAGAGCCCACATGAGACATAAAGGATGAATCTTTTTGCAAAAATCTATTTATAAGCAATTGTGAATGTTTGTTTTAAGCATTTCTTTCATTTAGAAAGACCAGGGTCAGAGAGAACTGACTTGAGTGATTTCACCACCACGCGTTTAGGAAAAGTGTGGCAAGGTTTTTTTGTTAATCTGGCAGACACTTTTATCAACTCCTCGTAATGTTTATAGTTAGAAATCATCAATGGTTTAGAACATGGGAATGTCAATAATATGGTCAGGTCGGGATACGACAGGATGCTTCGGTGCTTCATGGAAATGCACTCAACCGTCAGGTTGAGGTTGGGTTATTGATTTCAAGGAATTTTGAATCAGAACCAACCAGTTGCGTAGTTAGAATTTAATTCATGCAGTTTTATACCTTGTCATTCAGTGCAAAAAGTATAAAATTTCATTTTGAAATGTGATGGAAAAGTTAGGCATGGTAAAGGAAAAACGGATCATGATCATACGTGATCAGGTATATAGTTTAGGAGAATAAGCAAATGACCAAGTTAAGAAAGTTAAGATAATGGCAAGATTTTGAGCTGATCTTGAGCTTCCGGGTTTCAGAATCCGAACTTCAATGTTTTCTTTTTACCTTGTAAATAATTCAGAATGAGTGCCATATTTTTTTAAATGACAAAAAAATGTATATTTTTATTTCTAGGCTTCAAGAAGATCCACCAGCCGGAGTCAGTGGAGCTCCAACTGACAATAACATCATGTTTTGGAATGCCATTATATTTGGGTGAGTTACTCACACCATAGAAATCATTTTTGTGTGATTGATTCATGTTTTAAAATATATATTTTTTTATGTATTTGATTCAACAGGCCCCATGACACTCCGTTTGATGACGGAACGTTCAAATTGAATATTGAGTTTAGTGAGGAGTATCCAAATAAACCTCCAACCATTCGCTTTGTTTCCAAGATGTTCCATCCAAATGTGTACGCAGATGGTGGGATTTGTTTGGACATTTTGCAAAATCGTTGGAGCCCAACTTATGACGTATCTGCCATTTTGACTTCTATCCAAGTACGTATTGTTATTTTACATTCTATGGAATGTTTTTTCCCCTATTTATCAGTATAATTTATTGTATTTTTATTTGTATTTTTTTTCAGTCGCTCTTGAGTGACCCAAATCCAAACTCACCAGCCAACTCTACGGCTGCTCAATTATACAAAGAAAATCGTCGGGAGTACGAGAAACGCGTCAAGGCCTGCGTTGAACAATCTTGGATGGACTGATCTGCTTAAAAATCTATAGTACTAATAATTCAACAAAAAATAACAACATGTATGTTCTCTGGTCGTCATTTACGTACCTATAATATAACATGATGAATTTAACTAATCCATTTCGTTGAGTTACAATACAACATGAAAGGAAGACGAAACAAAAAAATAACAAGTAATGAATTTAATTAATAATAATTCAAAATATTTCTCAAATTAAAGTGTCACATTTCACAAGTACATTACATACTACTAGGTTTTTTTGAGTGTAATAATTTCTCGTCCAATTTGAATTTCATTTTTTTTTATTGTATACGAGCTTTACACCTCTTTAAAAACCAATACTGAAATGACCTAATGACAATTGATGATGACCTAGACCTATTAATAATAATACCAACTTTATTAGTTTTTACTGTGATCTCCATCGACCAATAGGTCTACTTGTATTATTTCGATTAACTTTAGCTCACTGCACTTCCGCACGCACTACTATAAGTTCTACTATATTATGTTTAGGTTCACTCTTTAGTTTTTTTTTTAATAGAAAAAACGATAATTAGTTGATATGTATGAATAAGTTACCTTAAGTTTCCTTAGTAGGTCAGTTCCCTTTAATTCCTAATTTTTACCCATACAGATTAGGGGAGGAGAATGAGAAAGTTGACTCAGAAAGGATAGAAGGATAATTGCAAGGGAAGCTTTAAAAAAACAATTAGCTAAAACATTAACCAACAATTACTTTACTTAAAAATGAATATGGTTGAACCGTACGTGCTTTTATGTAATAAGTCATTCGTGATTATGATTGATGATAAAGGTACTAGCAGAACTATTCTTGTGTCAGAGATGACGAGGACGACATATCTGACGATTTGAGTGTCGTCCTGAGTCTTGTCATCTTCAAAACATGAACGTATAGTTATAGTTAGTGTATTGGCGATCCAGGAGCTAAGTATTAAATGTTTAAGTAAAATAAAGTCGAGAGAAAATAAGGTAAAAACAAAATACGTAGAAAAAAAAGATGAAAGTTCTAACGAGAAAGTTCAACGCATTACGCATTACGTAACGTACGTACGTCTTCATCGTCTACATTACAAGTCTACTACGAAGTAGAGAAACAAAAATAATTATAACATACAGCGCAAATAAAATTCGTTTTGTTCGTTTTCAGCTATAAGCAAGAATTTGGTGGTCTGTACTTGTGTCTTTTTAATTATTTCATAATTCAATCAATCATCTTAGGGTACCATAGAATTGAGGGATTTTTGTAGCGTTTATCTCTGCACTGCTTGGTCGTCCTGCTGAAATGCTGAATAGTCACAAGAAACTCTAGTAGTGTCATTCGTAGTGGTATAGTATGATTAGTGGTAACAAAACTGAAATTCTAAAGATCTGACGGGCGGCTTTCAAACTTCTTCAGATAACAAAATTTTGATCACATTCAGCGATTCGTCAAGTTAATTGTTCTCAGGGAAAGCCGTGACCTGACGACGAGGACCTTGGTACGTCATATATTTTTTCGGGTGCATTGGCATGCCCTGAGTGGGGTTTGGTCAATATTTTCGTGCCAGAGTGAAAACACCTCAACATACTAAGTTTTGATGAATCATGACAGGACACAAAAAAAACATGGCTCACCAAAGTACTGGGGATCAGGTCATAGCATTCCCTTGTAAGTTAGAAACCTTCAAAAAATTGAAGCTCTCGATCGAAAAGTAGAGGGGACGACGTAGAACCAAGAGAAAGCGTCTGTCTATTCTTCACTGGTTCGCTCCTCCTACATTGGACGGGGTGCCAGATTTGAACACGGCTTCAAGGAAACGTTTCACCCCCATACAATCTCGACCTGGTTCCCGGTGACTATGACCAGTTTTGTAATTTGAACAATCATCTAAGCGGAACACGTTAAAGGGATGATAACGAAAATGGTAGTGAAGGCTTTATTTTAGTTTCTATTATTTCAGGACTCACTGTGGGCGCAGTTTTTGACCGATTGGTTCGAAATTTTGCACGTAATCTCTAAATCGCATTGTGAAAAGATGGCATATTTTTCAAATCTCGTCAGGTGGAAATTATTTAGACAGCCCTCGTACATACACTTTGTACTTGGAATACATAGTAATGTGTTAAATGCAGTGGAGCCTGAGTTGTGGATGACTTGTCGTTCTCACACAATTAAAGACAAATCTTGTCATTAAAATTCTGCCAATATGGAGTCAGATGAGAATGGCACTGCGAATATCACGCCTTTCTATTCCAATTCTCATACTGGTCGTGGTCCTGTGACAAGGATTGAAGTCCCTCCCAGTCCCACAGCGCCGATATCGCGGGGTGGCGGTAGTCGCCAGGACGCTAACCTGAAGAAGGCGCCGAAGAGTTTAAGTGTACACTAGGTAGAACGACGACTTTTCTAATACTATACTTATAGTCATTCAGTTTCATATAGTTTTAGATGATTAAGCTATTCTAGAACTTGTGCGTTACGTATCGGAAACTCTTTTGCGTGCATGTGTTAATAGGTTTACAGTTTCCGTGCTAAATGATTCAGCACAAAGGGTACAGCAAATTCTCGCTGAATTGGTCAGAATTTTGCGCTAAAAAACCAAATTTCGAATTATCGAACAACTTTTCTATGGCTGCCAAAGACTTAGCGCCGCGTGTTTTGGGTTGATGTATACCACTGATATAAGCAAATTTGTATCCCTTCCAGCGTAAGGCGCTGCGTTATGTCTTGGCGCGGCAGTAACAGAAATGTTATCCAGTAGTCGAGATTTCCCTTTGTGTGACGTTGCAGTAGTTTCCGACAGGGGTACTTTTGACGTGACATTTCTGCGGTTTCCTTGTACTAAATGCGTATAGAGCTTCTTCCTTACGTATTACACAACCCAATGAACAAATTGACAAGTTCGGAAACAAAGTCTTTTTAGATGGCAGGCGTAAAAGGGTACGATTCAGCGGAAATGCTTAACAATTTGAGTTCGTATATTTCAATGTATTAGTATATATTCTCATCGAATCTGGTAGTCAGCAATTTTTATGGGGCGAACTCGCTTGAAGAATGTTAGCGAGTGAAACCCGAACCAGGTGCATACTTATTGCTATGCCTATGCGCTGAGAGTAATTCTAGTTGCACAAGGACCCTATTTGGAAAAAGATCTTATTTGGATCCCTAGAATGTTTTCTACAAAATTTTACAATGATCGATTCAAAGGGGGTGAACAGAAATATCCCAGAAGACAAGTCTCGATTCTTGTCCATATTTATGAAAATCGATATACACTGGAGTAACATTTTCGCTTCTTTCCAATGATTTCTGTTGCAGTACACGCAGGGATATTATCTAACTATGAATCAATTGGTTCACTTTAAGTGAACCAATTAAGGACAAAATGATTCATAGTTAAATTTAATTATGGTTGTTGATTTTTGCAGAGCCAATGGCGCAAAATTAAGATTCGACACAGAGTAGAAATCGTAGCTTCACCCCTGGTCCCACTAAATAACCCAGGTCAAGATCCGACGCCAAATTCCTCCATTTGTTATGCTCAATCCTCTTCGGACATTGAATCCAACAAATTCAATCAAATAGTTCAACGAGCCATGCGTTTTTAACCACGCAAGCTCTCAACACAGCAATTGGGCAAAATGGCCGTGCTCCCATAACTGTTGTGTGTCCAAATTGTTCGAATACGATTCTGACAGAAATCATAGAAATCGAGAATCCGTCATTGCAGATGCACAGTCTGGAGAAAGTTCGAATTTCTTTGGTGGTATTCTAGTTGTTGTGGTTGCATCTTTTACTACCGCCGGTGTAGGTGTAACTAGTGGTGATTTTAAACGGTCATTAACATTTATGTCAATATTTTTAATTTTTGTTGGCGTTGATTTTATTTGGATGACGAGTGAATTTATATTTCCAGGACTGACGTGATGATTTGTATCCGTTTCATTCGATCCATTCCATACTGCATTGATTTCTTCACTATCCACATACAATGATATACAATCTTCGACCGTCGTGGGCCTTCCCTTGTCCTTGTCAGTGGTATACCGTAAATGACCGATTAATCGTCTGGGTTCGAATAAACGCCGGGTTAAAAAGTTCATATTTTAGTTAAACGCCGGGTTAAGTAAGCCTAAATGCCCTGCTCGAATAATCGCCTGGGTTCGAATAAACGCCGGGTGAAAAAGTTCAAATTTTAATTAATATATCCCGGGCGATTAATCGGTCATTTACGGTAGTAGGTGAAAAATAGGTAATTTGTCGCCAAACTTTTGGTACACGAATTTTATTTTGAATTCCATTACTAATTTTGAAGAGGTATTCAATGTTACAAATATAATTATTACCCAAATAACCAGTAGAATTTATATCAGATATATGAAAACTTTCGTGTTCAATGTATTCAAATTCCTAAAAAGTTGGCCGTCAACTGGAGTAGGTTGGTTTGGATGTGTGATGGTTCCATCATTCCCTAGTAAGCCGGTTGATGATCTCCTCATCCAAACGGATGGTTTGGTACAAACCACTGACAGCATCCAGTGACTCCTGTGCATGTTTTAAAGTCGTGGTCCACTTCCGTTTCAATATGTTTCTTTCACTTTGACCCAGCATTGGGCCCATGGCTCGCAATAAGCCATGAATGTGTTGAGAACCATCTTTCACCTTTTGCATCAAGGTATCCAGATCATCGATAGCTGGAGCTGTCCCTTTCACACCTTTCATTTTCATATGAGCCTTGGCCTGCACCAATTCAGTCGTCGTTTTCTTCGCCAATTCTTCTAGCCTTGTTCCTTGTCGTTTAATTTCAGCGTCAGTCAAATCACTATTTTCTTTATCTTCATCTCTGAGAAACGTCAAACTGCTCGCCGTTGCTTCATCTAAACAATCATACAATAGGAAGAATTACAATAGCATATACGTTTGGCAACTGATATTTGCACTATTGAAAAACTAACACGATCGTCTACCTGTTCCACGGTCGGAGTCTGCATGCCCTTTGCTGCCTGTATCGTTTTCCGATGATGATCCACATGCTAGTCCAGCATCAATATCCTCATAACTGTATTCGGGTTCGTTTGCCGACTGATCCTCGGCCCTCAGATCCCCAGGCATTGGAGGGGACGACCCTTTAAGGAACACAAATCCATCATTTGAAGCAACGAAGACGGGTGGTCGTGACCCATGCATGTCGTCAATGTCTCCCCCTTCGTTTGATCCAACAATAGACGGAGTGTTGGACTCTGCATCTCTTCTGCAGAAAATCCATGACAAAAATGTCTCGGGAAGAATTCCCCACAATCCCCTGAGCTCTAAAGTGTCTAAAGTAAAACACAGAATTATATTACTGTTCTGGCATTCAAGGCTATTGTGTTTCAATATTTCAGTGTGATATACGAATAGCCTGAAAGAATTTTTCTATTTTGTCTAATCTCCATGGGATTACAGTTATCACAGCACAACTTGTATAATATGACTCAAATTGTAATAATAAAATACATACCAATACCAATGCTGGATTTGGGTGAGTCCAATTCACCCATTGCCTCCACCACTTCTTCCATCTCTTTCTCTAGATACCGTTTGTGCGCATACAGATTGGCCAGCATTTCCATCAGTTGTTGACGTATATGGAAGATCCCAATTCTTACCGGAATGAATGCTTTGGCCAATCTCTTCCGCTCAACACCAACGGACTCGACCTTTGCGAGGTACTCACTCAAGTGAGTACATGACCAGAAGAAAATGGCCTGGGCGACTCTCCTATGTATCATGTCCCAAGTGATGCCAATGTTGTCGATCATCTGCAAGTATTCGCTATCATTGTTGTCTTGTTTATCCTGGCCAATTGTGGATGAAGATGACACGGCTACTGGTTCTTGTCTCACAACACTTGCACTTGTCATCCCTAATCTGGTCCTTCTAGGAGGTCTCATTGGTACCATTTCGGATACCGTTGTTGGACTTGGATTGCTCATCTTGGTCAGACTCAAAGGTTGAAATCAAACTACAATATGGAACAACTTTCAAATGGACGAGTTGAAAAATGAAAGTGTTCCTGATTGGATTTTACGACACATTGAATTTCATGGTCGTCACTTGGAAGAAATGACGCCTACGGCACGTGTGGAGTGAAATTTGGCCTTCGAAATCAATACAAGCCTGTGCAGGGCTTAAGACAATGCGTGGAAATAATAGCAATAATAAATGTTGCAATTTTATACTTGGAAGGCTAATTAAAATTAACAAACGACGTTTATCCATTCGAATACGGCAAAGACTTATTGTTTATGGAAATTAGAAATGTCTTATAATTTTCCTAAGCAAAGAGTTTGATTCCGTTGGACTACAACGTTTAAGGATAACTTTAGAGGGCATTTTCGCAGGTATATAATGTGCCTCACCTGGTAAAGTGAGAGACGACTCAATCTACACGCGCGGCAGAAATGTATGCTGCATGGCTGGATCACGCCTTGTGGCCACGAATGTTATAATTTAATTTAACGAAAAATCTACCAAACATGTTTCTATAGATAAAATGGCATATTTCAAATCTACAACTCTTGGAATTCAGTTGAATGTTGAATTGGGATTCGAGTGTGTAGATGGATGCCCTAATTACACAGGCCAGCCTGTGACTAGGAAGATATACATTATACCCTGAGATCCACTTTATTCATTCTGAAAACATTCATATCTATTCATCTACAATTTTGAGTTCAATCATGTGTGAATATTTGTGTAATTAAATTTCCACAAATGTCATAATTTAATTTAACAATAAATCTATGAAGCCTGTTTCTAGTATACATACAGGAATACCAATGATACATTTCTAATCTACAACTCGTAGAATCCAGTTTAATTGGGATTCGAGTCTGTATAGTCGCCCTAATTACACATGCTGTGACTAGGAAGATACACATTATATCATGATCCAGTTTATTCATTCTGGAAACATTTATCCATTCATGTACAATTTTGAGTTCAATCATGTGTGAATATTTGTGTAATTAAATTTCCGGGTGTATCTTTTGTCTCATTCTATAAATTCTCTCCAAGAATGCCAAAATCCTGGAGCGAGAACCTCTGGAATGATATCCGCTCCATAAGCACAACCACAAGGAGGATACCATGGGAGGTAATAAAGGGTGTATGCCATACAAGATATGGACAGGATTCGATGACAAACACGGCGTCCTAGGTTTGGCACTTTTCGAAAAACGAACGGTGTCGTGAAAAACATTTTCATTGGGAAACGGGAGAGCTCTCTCTTGTTCCACTCCACCTGTTCATAACAGATTTAAGTTAATTTTCTTGGGTATAGTATTTGAATATTCACCTAAATGGCTGATCTCTAAGTTAGTTAACCTGATATTTGTTGATTGGGTCCTTCATGTAAATAGAGTAGCCAATCATGGAGAAGAAACTTGCAAAGGTGAATGGCCAGTAGGCCCATTTCTTATTTGGCCAATGAAAGCAAATCAACATGGAGAATATGGCACCCCAAGCAGCCGTCTTATGCAGGGAATTCCCAACCTCTATCCAACGACCGCACATGTCAGCAACCATGTAGGGCTCACAAACAATCCACTCTTCTCTACAAGGCAATAAACAAACCAATTAGTCTCACAAGATTTTAATTGTTAAAAAAATCTCGAAGCATTTCTGTATAATTAACCTGCCCTCCCTGCCCTTTTGAGTTCGAATTCGAATTGTGTATGATTGATACAATATTTAGTGTATGGGCGTTTCATAAGGCGCCGAAATATTTCTGTATACTAAATTTTGAAATATATTATCTGTGGCACTTACTCATCCTGGACATAGCGTAAGAAAGTCTCGAAGTATTCTTCCTCGTACTCTGGTAAATACCATCTCAATCTGTAGGGCCAAGCGATGTATTTGGGACGAATCGGGGTCAATATTAGACTGTGTTCTGGGTCATAATAACCAGCCTCATGGTAGTCAACGTTGAAGTCAAAATTATTGTGAAGTCTCATGAATATTCGCTCTCTCCATGTCATGTCATCTGGATGGAATGGGTAATGTGGGTATCCACTCCGTTTGTACGCCAAATATGGTGAGGTAGCGTAATTGTAGATCGGGACAATCATAGAGTCCCAATCTATAGAAGTAGAAGACATTGTTATGACAGATTTATTTTATTTCTAATTGTAAGTGAAACAGAATCAATTACATGGAAGCACAATCATATATTATATTTTTAACTTTCAGAATTCTCAACATTATCACTTCCGATCTCATCTGTATATGATATTGTTTATTTTATAATATTTGTTTGTGTCTGGTAGTTCCAGCTCGGTTGCCAGGCTAAACTCCCGATGTTTCTTTCAAACGACCGTTTTATCCACCAATTCTATATGCAGAGCTTTCTTTTTATTATACAAGTTACTGTGACCTCTGTCCCATGACCTCGAATGGTCAGACCTTAAATCTGACGTAGGTATGGAAGAGGTCAAGTTCATTCCTAAAATGTATAAATGACCTCATCTGTACTCCAACCTTAGGAGTATATAAGTCATATCTGAAAGGTCGCAGCTCTGTGTGATTGCCTTAACATCTTATTAACATATCCGGCATCCATGAACTTGGACTCTAATAATGCAGAAAACTCTCGGAATGAGTTTTTGTCAGTGGAATCTAGAGGGAACATTAACATTGGGAGTAATTCGTGTATCTTTATTCCTTCTTTGAAAAATAAAGCAATTTTCAAATAGCGTCATTTGGATCATTGAAAAATTCTAATTGAGTGTACAGAGAGTGGAGACGCAGCAGAGATCAAGGTATTAATACAGAGATGAATCGAGCCCATGCTCTCCTGCAGTCTGCATGCTATGCAACCAACGTATAAAGTTACGTCCTACATAGTCAGGTACTTTTGCCGTCAGGGTGGAGCCATACCCTCATAGTTCTCACGGATTGGTCTCACACGCCACGCCCATCTCTAATAGTTAGTCCTGATTGGCGGATTCCTGATTGGTACGTCTGCTAGGTTTTGATTGGTACGTCGGCTAGGTTTTGACTGGCTCAGCCGTCTCACGTGTGAAAACCCACGTGAAAAATCGGACCGCGAGAATGAATGAGTTGCTCCTTCTCTCTAAGGGGTGTGTGGAGCACCCACCACCCACTCGATTTTTTTTTCTGGAGACGCAGGTCTGAGAGTCCGTGGGAAAATGTTGTGGTTTAATTTTTCTTTCGGTTGGCATTTGGCATTGGCTCACAGTCACAGTCACATTCACATTCACATTCACATACGCACAATCGCTTCACTTCACTGCACTCCTGCCTGTGACCCAGTGACCACTACCGGACCGCCGCGCCGTCAGTCTGTCATTCTTTCATCATGGAGATCAACAAGTTGAGAAAATGGCAAGAATCCAGGAAGATTGCCCACCATAGGTACGTTGTACGTTCACATTCATTTACATTTAGGTGTTCAACATTCAGGTCTCTTTCCTTCCTTCCTTTGTTCCGTGACCGTATGAACTTGACCTTGACCTTGACCTTTTTTTCGGATAGAAATGAGAAAGTACATTTTTTTTAATTCTCCTATCCCGAATTAATGAATTTGATAAAAGTTTGTCAGAATTCTAATATTTATTCACAACCAGAGCCAACCATAAAAATTAAAATTAGTTGTTACTCTGTAAAATTAATTAATTATTCCTTTTTTTGTTCATGATAACAAGAGTGGATGTTGAAATAAGACGTTACTTAAGGAATGGGACTGATACGTCAGAAGCAGGGTTCGATGATTATAATCACGATTATAATCGTGATTATAATCAAGCCCATAAAAATAAATCCGATTTTTGTGAACCAGTTCAAAATTGCTTGATTCGTGCAGATCTGCAAAAAAAATTTTTGGCTCATTGACCAAAAAAATCGTGCGTACGGTCATCCTTATAGTCAAACCCCATAAATTCGCATTTGACTTTGATTGGAGATTCGTTTCAAATTCATTACTTTGAATATAATATATTAAAAGTTCGATCAATTATTCCCAAGAAAACTCTAAATATATTTTTCAATTATATTTCTCTCCCACATGATTTTTTTAGAGCGTTATTATTCTTATATAGTAATTAGCGAATCCTGATTATATTCGATTTCTGGATTATAATTACGATTATAATCAATTTTTGGATTATAATCGGATTTTTTCAACGTCCGAAAAAGTCAGATTATGATCGATTATAATCACAATAATCGATTATAATAAAAAAAAAATCGGATTTTTTTGATTTTTTAGAATAAATCGTAATTTTTTCGAACCGTGGGCAGAAGATAATCCAACCGGATCTGTAGAAGCTTTCAATGGGAGCAAAGAAAGGTAAGCATTCCTCGTTTCTTTCTTTGTATTATAATTTTTAAATTCTTGAGGACATTTTGAGAAAATTTCCAAAATTGCAGGGAATCAGTTGTCGTCTACTCAAAATTGAACAACCAGACAATTGACTTAAATATTTACAGTCTAACGAAAACGAATGCATCAAATTAGAATATTAGGAAAATTGGAAAAAAGTTGTACTTTGTAAACTGAATAGTATTATTCTTGTTCAGGATGCTTCCAGAGTCTCCAGAATTACTGGAGAATGGAATTCAACGTGAGGCAGGGAATGGGAATGGGACTGATAGGTCAGAAGATGATCCAACCGGATCTGTAGAAGCTTTCAATGGGAGCAAAGAAACGTAAGGATTCTTCGGTTCTTTGTATTTTTATTTTTATATTCTTGAGGACATTTTAAGAGAATTCAAAAATTGTAGGGAGTCAGTTGACGTGGCTGAGGTTGCATTGCCATCGGCTGACGTAGTCCATGATGAAGCGGAAGAGGGGAAAGGGACAGAAGTCCAAGCCATGGACGAGAGTGAAGCGGAAGAGGGGAAAGGGACAGAGGTCCAAGCCATGGATGAGAGCGATTTTGGAGTTTCTGGAGTTGAGGTCAGCGAAGATGGATCTTCAGCGCCAAGTCCATGTCCAAGTAATATTGCAGATGCAG
>JAQIXO010000015.1:0-79937 GCA_034700305.1 Protaphorura armata
TACCAGGAACTGGAACTGGAACTGAATTAGGAACTCAGTTAATAACTGGAACTGAATAGAACTGAAACAACACTACAAGGTGACCCAAAAGTTTTGCCCGCTCCATACATGTACCATTTCCGTTACTTTTGCGCCACCGCGTACCGCACCGTTTCTATCAGCGAGTCTTCATAAACTCATATTCGAATTGAATTGTATTGAATTACATTACCTTAAAGGTAATGAATGGTAAAGAATACTGTTCTGTTCATTAAAACTCATCCGAAGACTTTCTGAAAACATAAAAATTATATATTCAGGGAAAGGCGATA
The DNA here is from genome assembly GCA_034700305.1 of Protaphorura armata. Taxonomy (NCBI): domain Eukaryota; kingdom Metazoa; phylum Arthropoda; class Collembola; order Poduromorpha; family Onychiuridae; genus Protaphorura; species Protaphorura armata. Next base: position 312 of record JAQIXO010000015.1, read on the forward strand.
ATAATATACAAGAATAAATTATGTGGGTTTGACATAAGAAGAGTGTGAATGCAATTATTCAATTATTTTAAAATTATTTTCACAAATCTACTGTATAGTTCCAAACTGAGGTATAATGAATTAAACAAAAAATACAACCACGTAATACACATTAGACAATAGACCTTAAAATTCAGTACAGAGTAACTGGTGATGATCTAAAACCTGAAATATAGGACCGAGCGTGTATCTCAAATTTTGCCTGACGCCACAAAATATTTCCAAGTATTCATAAATACAAATCAGGTCTGTGGGAGGCTTAAGGATTTCTGGAAGAGATAAATCTTATTAATGGATTTTAAGATATTTTCATCACAATTGTGTAATGTATAATTCTTGACATATCACTTGACCCGTTCGATGAAAGTTAGTTCATCCGCTCATCGGGCATAAAAACATTTAGATGGGACATCTTGGAAGTACTGAGAACTCAACACGCGGAAGACTCCTATTTGGAAATCTCTCGAACTCATGTCATTGTTCTGAAGTATAGTCATTCATGGAACTCTGGAAACATGACGAAGCCATACATCACACGCTTTCCAGCGATTTTCAGTGAAATCAACATTGAACTCGTATGTACATCTTATATTTCCGACTACAATGTTTAGTTGTAAAATTAACCTGTAATACTTTCGTTTGTTATATTGTGTTATTCTGTGTTATGTCCTGTTTTACTATAATAAAGTGTGCTGGTGATTTGACGACGGAAAATAATGTACAATTAGTCTCGCCAACGGAAACCCTTTGAATCCAAAATGAGGGCCCTTATTGTTAGTTTTGAACGACCATGTAGAATTAGATACGTGAGGACCTATGATGATTGGTAATGAGATTGGGATATGAGGAAGGAAGTGATATGGAAGAGAGATGCGGACGTCAAGAGAATCCCAAATCATCAAAGGGTTTTGACTTACGCACGCATCCAGTCAACTTCACCGACTACCTTTCCCCATGCAAATCTAAATCAAACCATTGCAATGCAATGTAGAAAAGAAAGGAAACCAGACTCGCACACGGCACACAATGTGAGCTTTGGTGAAAGTGAGTGAAAGTAGAGAAAGTCTCAATGCTAGGAAATGTGTCCGGACGACATCCCAGCTTATTATATGTATATTGAATAGAGGCCAAGATCCGGAATTTGAATAGTAGCCTCCATTGACCCTTATAAAGAAAGTCATATGGCGCCTATGCAAAAGATAAATTTTTCATGTTATTTCGAACTAATGCACTGACTTCCAGCTTCTCAAAAATTAGAATAGAGCACATTAAATCCCGGAGAATAGTTTTTTTTTGATAAAAGCTAACTGGGATAACGCAATATGTAAATAATGAGAAAACCACGAGACATTTATTTTATAATTTTTTATTTTCTTTTTTTTTAGTATGATAACAAACAATTCATTATCACTTTGTTACCCTCGCCTGTAGTACAATGACAGACTTGTTGAAAGTGAACAAGTCATTCGATTCCTTCGACAAATTATGTCATTCAACTATACCGAGCAAGACTCACAAAGATAATAATTTTATCATTATAACTATAATATATGTAGTACATGCACTGGTGCACTTATAAGGCCAAAAATTAATCTTTTACCCAGTCATGATTTTTTTTTCACTTCTTTTCATTTTGTATTTATTTAATTTTCCTGGAAAGGAATTTAACTCACGATTTCATAATTTTTTGTGTGGATTGTTGACGTATTTTTGATTCAAAAATTGAACCAAGAGCATGCACAATACAAAACAACAATTTCACAGTTTGTTTGTTACGTTTCTTAAATATTTTTTTTTTCACATCCGTGAATCAGTCCTCGGAAAAAATGTTTTCATTTTCACTTTCCCAAATTACAGTCGGAGTTGATAGATGCAATTATTTTTTTTTGCTTGTAGAATTTTGTAGGCAGACGATGACGATCGATACACATAATAATAATAATGTTAAATTTGTACAAATAACAGAGATGGTCCAAGTCCAACAAGAACGCCCTCACATGCATAATTAATAATTACTCTTAAATTTGACCACTCAATAATAATAATAACACAACACACTCTAGTTTGACTTTTCCTTCTTTCTGGAACTTCAATAAAATTGTTATCTAAATAATATGGTAAAAATAATTCGGAATATTTATAGAGTCACGCACCCGCGTTCTCTCTCAAGTCAAATCCATACATTAATATTTTTCAGTTCTTGTCAATTTGTGGTGAAGCAGAGGCAGATAAAATTAACAACAAAAAAACTGGAATTTCTTGAAAATTCATCCACACTCCCCTCATCCCTTCACATTTAGTTATTTTTGTTTACAAAACACGATTTTTTCAAATGTCTAAAGTATACAAGTCTTGTTTAGGAAAATTGGTGCGGTGTCTATTTACAAATTGAATAATAATAAATAAGTACAACATTTTTAACAACAGTAATTAATGAGAAGGTTAATAGTAGTTCTCGTTTTTCCTCCCAATTTTGTGTTCTAACTTCAACTAACTACGTACCATTTTTTTAATATAAATATTACGATGACACTCTTATGGACAAGACAAGAAGATTAATGTCCAAAAAGACATATTTTTTTGTAACCTTCAATTTGAAGGGCTTCTGATTTCTATGCATTGTTATGTATTAAGTAAGTACTAAAGTATTTAAGTATTCTTATCTACATTTTCATTAAAATTATTTCCATAATTTCCAATAAACACAAGTACAGGTAAAATAGAGTAAAATGAGCTGAGCCCGTCCATTTCCACATTCCATTCAATTTTAAACAACCTTTGACCTGATTATGGAAAGGGCGTGAATATGAACCTAAAGATAAACGTGTGCAGCTAATTGTGATTAATTTAACCTGTACTATAATGTCTACCAATATTATGCCATTATTAATATTATTAATATTATTACCCTTTAAAACTAATTGGCTTACAATTAATGTAACTTTTTTTCGCTTTGCTGTTATCTAATTAAAAACCTAATTACTATAACTTTTATAAATCTCACTGCACTGGACTGCGTCATAGTCGTCCTTAACATAAACCACTTATTCACGACTAATTCTTACGCAAATTTTTTGTCTTGAAATGTCATTCAACTCCACATGGACCAGTCTTGGAAGTATTAAATTCTAAACAACTCTGCCAAATCATGTACTCATAACTTGTCATAACTTGCATGTAGAACCAAACAATCTTAGTCAACTCTAAAAATAACAATGTAATATTTACGAAAAAAACTGGGTTATTATTTGTAAATTTTATTAAAACTAAAAATATTATCATTATTCTACACATAGGAAGCATTCATCATTTTGACTAATAATTTATGTACAAAAAAATAGACCATTTGATAATTTCCTCAATTCATTCAAATTCAATTACCATCGACTCCATTCGTTCACAATTCCTCTTCATGTGTTGTGTCATGTAAATTTAAATTTGATGATCTAGGAACTCTAGCACCAATCACTTTTTCTCTTCTTCAAAATAACAAATTTTTCATGATTTAATTTAAATTTAACTCACAATGGAATGACTATTTATAATTAATTAATATCAACTAATTTAAATATTCAAATACTGAAACATTAACAGGACGATCTTTATCGTTCAGGAGTGAATGAGAATGACACACGATTTGATTCCCGATCTCCTCCCCCCTCTGAGGTTGATTCGATTACTTAAAGCTATATTGATTTTTTTTTCATCTGTAAGCTAGACTCATCAATGGACTCTAATCTGATTCTAGATTTGACTGCATGCAACACATCAAGTCCAACTTAATTTAAATTCAACCATTTTAAAATAAAGACTCGTTCTACTTATTCATATCGAAGAACACTCATTGTCGGATGTTGTTTCTTGGACGATTTACCACCATGATTATTTGAATTATCACCACCACTACGTCCAAATACAATCTTAATTTTACTAGAGGCCATTGGATCATCCTGAGGTGTAATCATAGGGACACTTGCGTGTTTATCTTTACTTGATTTACTATGTTTCTCACGACTGGATTTATCCTTGTGTTTGTCCTTTTTGTGTTTACGCCCTTCTTCCTTATCTTTGTGTTTCTTATCCTTCTCTTCAGTTACTGGGAGTTTCACTTCCTTATCCCGATGTTTCTTTTTCTCTTCATCCCCACGATGTTTTTTCTCCCCCTTCTCTTTATGTTTCTTTTCCTCTTTGTCACGATGTCGATCTTTTTTATGCTCTTTCTTCTTCTTTTTCTTCTTTGACCCAGACGATACCTCTGACTCGGCTTCTTGTGACTCAAAGTCCGTGAAATTAACGAATCCACTGTCTATATGTGTAAACTGGATGGAGTCATCCAATGCTGGAGTCAGATTCAGAGTGTTTAGCACTGGAGCCGGCTCCAATTTTGGCATTGACAACATTAATTCATTAATTGGAGGAGCCGTCTGTTGTTGTTGTTGTTGTTGTTGTAATTGTGGATCTTTTTTCGGAATGTTCTTGAGCGGTAGTGAGATTGTAAAGTCACTCCGATGAGTGTTCAATGAACCCATTCCCAAAAAAGGGACCGATGGTGCTGGTAATAATTGAGGGGGCCCAGTTGTTTGTGGTTCACTCTTCACATTGATCCCATGCATTGGCCCAGAGTTGATTTCATTATGATTCTTTCGGGATTCCTTGGCATTGTGTAATATTTCTGCTTTCACATTGACAGTAGTCGGAAGATTGTTAGTCGGTGGAGGTTGAGCATTCCCGTATTCATTCTTCGTATTGATGGGTGACAAAGGGCGAAAGGGATATGCAAAGTCGTTTTTAGGAATTGATGAATTTGAATAAGTATTCGCATTACTCACGCTATTGTTTCCATGATTGGAAGTGGCTGAATGAGAGACGGCAGAAGGAAACTCATGTTTTGGAACAACAGGCTGAGACGTTGCTGGTCCACCGTGTACATTCTGATGATAATCCATTTTGAAACTTGAATGCGAAGAATTGGCAGACAAAATAGGTGGGGGCGGGGCTGGTGGTAAATAATGTGACGAGTCTGGCCTTTGGAGAACATGAGGTGGCAATTCTGGTACAGATTGTTGTTGCTGCTGCTGCTTGTTACTTCCAGCCCATGTCAAGTTATCATGCGGTTTCTTGAGCATAGCCATTTGAACAGCGTTCATTTTTTCTAAAATCAAATAAAATCATTAAAATTTACTATTTACTCAAAGTGGATCCCATGTGATAAAATAAAAATTAAAACTTACCAGTTTTCTCTCGAGCACGAGCTTGAGTTGCCAAAGACTGAAGTTGTGCCTTTGTTGGAGCAGGAGCTGCTTGTGGCATTGGGGGAGCATTACCTCTACGTATATCCCCCGGAAGGCATTCCCTTTTCATATTATTGCTAGGATTCATCTCCATACGATTCTAAAATATAAGCAATGGCAAGAAGTTAATATACTGGGACCAGTTCCAAAATTAAACAAAATGTTACTCTTCTATTAAGAAAAACTTACATCAGGGCGAGCCATTTCTGTATATGGTCGTTTGACTTGACCCGAATGTGAAGCACCCATTAGAGGTTGCTGTTGCTGTTGTTGGGGTGGCATACCAGGAATCTTGTTTCCACCCATAGGCCCGGAACCATGTGATTGTTTCATACTCAAACTTCCAGGAGGAAGTAATGGTCTCAATGGTTGACCAGATGAGGGCGGCTGTCGCTGCTGGGAACTCATGGGGTGTCCCATTTGGCCAGATTGTGATTGTGGCTTTTGTCCAGGAGCGTGAGATTGCCCAAACAAGGATTGACTATTGCTTGTATGACTTGACCCACCAATCACCCCACTCCCAGCACTGGAGACTGGAAGAGAGTGTTGAGCTGGACGGGCCCCATGATGGGGCGGATAAGGTTGATGAGATGATGCATGATGTGAAATAGGGGGTGGCGGAGGTGGATGAGGCATTCTGCTCACATGAGAACCGTCTCTCGGAACACCATCTCTTGGGACCCCATCTCTTGGAACCCCGTCTCTTGGAACCCCATCTCTTGGAACCCCATCTCTTGGGACACCTTCTCTGGGGACCCCGTCTCTTGGAACACCATCCCTTGGGACACCATCCCGTGGTACACCATCTCTTGGGACACCAGCAGATGGGTGTAATGATGATCCAGAATGATGAACTGGAATTGGCCTAGCAGTCGAACTATGTTGCATGTTGTGTTTGTTAGCACTACTACCCTGTGGGGGTTGTCCGTGAATAGGTGGAGGTTTTAATGGACCAGCCATATGGGGTGGGAGTAGAGATGGCAGTTCTCGGGTTGGAACTGACGGTGGTCTCATAGGTCTTCCAAGTAAAGGTGGAATTCCACCAGAAATAGAAGGCGGTGGAGGCGGCACCGGTTGTTGGCCAGATTTAGAGTACGGTGGTAACATTCGTGGTTTTGAAGCTCCAGGTGCAGATCCAACAGAATTCGGTGTTTGCTTGTTGAATGCATCAAAGTTAAAATGAGATGGAAAATTGGACATGTTCATTCCCCCACTACCACTCGTTGCAGCACTCAAGCTAATAATTTTCTTTTTTAATCGGGATGGTGATTTGTTGAAAATCGTAAGGAACTCAGTCGTTAATGCTTCCAACTGCTCTGCAGTCACTGAGTCATCAACGTACCAATACCAATCACGCCCTTCTTTTGAACGTGGAATCTGAATATACAAAACACAAAATTGATAAAATGTTCAACTCAATCTATATTCTAAAAAAAGCCATAACAAAATATTTTAAATTCTCACCTCCCAATTGGACCACTTGCAAGCCAAATGAATACAGACACAGGCAACCACGCTGGGTTTGTATTGCATACACATCGTAGTCAAGTGAAGACTAAATGCGGATGGAAATGAAGGCATTAAAAATATTTAAATCCTTTTTTATATTTGAAAGTAATACTTACCTATTTGTCGCCATAAAATATGACGTTTGAGCCAAGTCTTTGCTTGCTGTTAATAACACAAAGAATTCAAAAATTAAATACTGTTCCATCAAAAACCTTCAAATTCAATCTAATCAAATAATTTTAAACTCACCACGAACAAGCTGACAACATTTGACAACATGAGTGTGCGGATGGTCAATCCCCACATCAAAGCCAAGAGTTTGAAGAAGAATATTCTCCGTATTTACGAGATCAGTACATTGAGTTGTGTAAGCCTATAATACATAAAAAATTTTTAGAATAACATAAGGGAGAAGCCAGAATTGAAACAAAATTGATATTTGTGGGACTTACTTCAGATTTAATGTCAATCGTCGGAATTGACTCTCGATGAAGGCAATAGTGAGCTACTTTTATGACATACTCCAATTTCCTAGGCTGTTCTTCAACTTTTGCAGCCAAAAATATTGAAGCTGTAGACACGTTGTTTCGTGAAAACATGCTGAACGAATGGTACATGTAAAAACGATGCATGTACACAATTGCAGTGTTAATGCACAGTTGATTCCTATTAAAATTCAAAATAAATAATAAAATATGGACAGTTAAAATAATTGACTAACTAAGAAAAGTATAGAACTTACACTTGTAATCGCTGCCCCATGTCTTGAATAAAATTAGCAGATTGTTGTCTGTACGTGAGTTCACGATCAGCATCAATTCCAAGCTTACGGCTCGGCGTATTCTCTAAACGCTCTTTGTCAAAAAACCAATTATTTGGGTTAGGCATGATGATGTCGTCATCATCTCCGTCCGAAGGAGCATCTGGTTCATTGGACGAAGGCTGTGGTGGTGGTGGAGGTGGTGGCGGCGGTGGAGGTAGCAGAAGCTCAGAATTACTACCCGACCAAGACATCTTGGAGCGAGTAGAAAACTGCTTCGTCTAAGAACACTTTTCCTCTTCCAAAGTCTCTGTGTATAGAAGGAATACAAACCGTTTTAATTATGTGATGGCTATTGAATTGAATTAAAATTCTAGTTTTATTTAACACGTCACACGCTCATACGGTCACAGGTCTAGTTTTAAATATTTGGCACATATGGTCAATATGGTGGCACAGGACTTAAAATCTAAACTAATTCTCAACGTACTAAAACTAAAAAACCTCAGTGCCTCGCACTTTCTCTAGAAATCGGAAACTATGTATCGATGAGGAATGTGTAATAAAGTGAATGACTAATGTTAGGTCACGACGCTAACAAAACCCGAACTTTCAAATACATAAAGAACACGTCATCATTGCTTTACAGCTCTCTACTGTTAGTTATAATGCTAATGTAATAAAATCGTTCTTCAAAAAAAAAACTTTCACAATTAACAAATAATAATAAAGTTTCTAATTCTCAGCCGTTACGCATGTACATATTTAAACTTCTTCCTTTTTGGATATTTTGTTTTCAATTTAATTTTGAATACAAATCACAATGCCGGAAGTGAATAATGTAATGTTCGCTCACAAAAACACATTTATCATTTGAGTTATGGCCGTCTGTATGGCCTAGCCATCAAAATAAAAATTTTGGTTTTGACTTCCGCTTCGACTACATGACTAAAAATAATGAGCATGTTTCAATTTCAAATTAATAGTCCATTTTCCACACAAATTTTAGAAAGTTTCCTCAACTCAACTTCCTACTACCCAATACTAACATTCTACGTCATGCTGCCGAATCGGTATAATGGCATGGACTTTCTCTTTTTCTCATTCAGAACCGCTTAAGTCTACCAAACTTTCAAAAACCTCTCTTAATCGAACAAGATCTTCCTAGAATCCGGTCGAATGGAATGCAATATTACGTCATACACAGAATCCCTGCATCCTACGTAACTTTCTCTACGCCGTACGACATGCCGAACACAATTTGCGCATTTAAATATTTGTCCAAAACTCCTGCTAATGATATTTTGAAAACATAGATAGTAAACTATTAAAAATACCTGAGTCCAGCTCACGCTGACCCCGCTGACGACTCCGTGCGCCCCGAGTGGACGAAATTGAGTAAAAGTTGAGCATTGACCTTTTTAGAGATGGATGAAACGGAATTGACGCATGCAAACACGGAGTTCCATTACGAACGGACTTCCTGGAGGTCAACCAATTCAAACCCACGTCACTCAATTCCACTCTCACTCACTTTATTTGAATTTCTTGAATCTCTGTGGAAAGTAATGAGTCTTAAAACGGTGACACGATTGACCTTTTCCACTTCCACGAATTGAGAATGTGAAGCAAGTCAAAATTCGTGCCAAAAATGAATGAGAACTCTCAAGAGAAAACGACGTTGAAGGTTCTTCGTTCATAGGAATTTCAAAGGAAGCGCGTCCAAATCACACCCCGCCAAATACAAACACACGACACCCATAGAGTCAATCACAAAAATCCCAAAAATTCATAGAGGACGGATATGATTTTTTAATCTCAATTAATGTACTCATAATTTAACCTTTCTGGTATACAATAAAACTCACATTTCATTTTAATAGTAATTGACAGTCACGAAAATACAAGGTCCAACAATATGCATTGGAATTGGAATATGGTCTATGGTAGAGTATGATATGAGTTCCGTAACTTGTAACTTGTAAGGGTTAGCTTTTTGCTCCCCGCGAAAAATTATTGGAGAAAGTTCAAGGGTACAAAGTCTACCTTGTGTGTCTGAGAAAACAGGCCTTCGTAAAGGGTAGCCTGCCTATACTATACAACTCACTACTACTACATGCTAAAACGGTCTGAAAAATGAACAATTGGATTGAATTCAAAGGTGTCCGTTTTATATAAAACTCGATTAAAGTAACTTTATTTTATGTAACCAGGCTTTCCGTTTAACTAACTTGTATAAAAGATTTACAAGAAAATTGGGCTTAAATCATTCAAAAACATTTTCCAGTTTGCATGTCGAATTCGAATTGTATCGGTCTTACTTATGATTTATATTTTGGTCAGAGAAAATGATTTTAAACCTTAGTCCGTGAGATTATTACTCGTAATTCATAAAAGTAATAATTAAATATCTTGTGTTTATTTTATTTATTGATTCGTGGTTCATTAACATTAACTGTAACACTAATTCAGACGCCATCAACAAACCTAACATTGATTTAACTTCATCCTGGGTCATTTATTAACTATAGCTTAGCTTAAGAATACAAGTAGCAATGTAGATTAAGAATAAATGAATCACTTTCACTTCCTGGCTAACTTAAAGTATGTATGTGACGGTTTTTGATGTGAACAGATGAAATGTCTGAATAAATATGAAGTGTGTCAAGATTTTCAGTAAACGCCTGCACCAAAACGCTAATTAATGCTATTTTAATTTCTTTTTTAAAAAACAACACACCCAAACAGTTAGGAAATGTAAAACTCTTTCACTAATTATGTCCTGCTAGGCTTATAATAAATTAATTTTACATAAACTGATAACAAATAATTTTGAATTTCATGACATATGCCACCCAGCCATAGCCAAACAATAAGAATTTGAATTAAATTGGACAATCGAATATTATGATTCTTAAACAAAATGCACTAAACCAAAATAACGCAGCTTTCCTTGCAGTTCCAGTTACACATACGCTCACACAATAATATGAATTATAAGATGTTCTGGATTTGGATGAATTTTTAATTAGAGATTTGTGGATTAATTTTTACCGAAAACGACCAAAATCGTAACTTCAACTTCAACCAACTTTTGTCGTCGCCCCTTGCCCGTGACCTCTTGGGCGTTTATCGTTTTGACTTGACCTTTTGCGGAGTCAAAAGGACACTCAGAAAACTCTCACTGATAACGACAGCGAGAGGTCAAGATTTGAGAGGTCACTTCCGAAATTTCTGGAATCAGAAAGTTCCAAGTGCCAAAAGTACGACGTCAATATTTATCTCTATTATTTTTCAAATATCCCGCAAAATATGAGTCAATCCAAGGAGAAAGTTTCACAGTCTGTCTGGGGCTAGTATAGAAATTGCGTCCAAACGTTTAATCATTGTTCCACCCCACCCGGACTACCTGAACCAGGAGACCACTTACCTGGTTAAGACGACCGACCGTATCTTCGCATATCCACGAACTACCGAACGTATCTATAACATGGAACGATATTTCGTGGCCCAAGTGAACCTAAGAAATGCTTCATCTACCCATTCAAGCGACCACCTCATCTGACCGTCCGGTCCAACTGCATAAGGCACCATAGGCATTGTGGTGTTAAATTCTACAATTACACTATGTCATGGCATACCGGCAACCATATTTCATTTCATGGCCAACTAAAGCCAAAGAAAAGTTTCATTGTATTATGTTAATCTACCCGTCCAAGCGACCGATCATAAGTATGTAACCATTCTGCTTTGACGACATTTTAAAATATATTTGGGTTTAATTGTATTTAATAATTAGTTTTGAACACCCTACGAATGCATGGATGGTAATAAATAAGAAGTAGTGTCAATTTGACGACGTTCAATTTTATTCAATCATCAGTGACAATAACAGTATTTTTTTGTACGCATGTATGTATAAACACACACGAAGACCATCAATAGCATAATTAAATTGCCTTTTATTCAAGCAACTGTAATAGTGCATACTAAATAGTCTTAAACATTTGTTGTATATAGTATCACAATCAAAAAATAGCAGTTCCTTTTGATTATGCCTTCACAGGTCCAACGGTTCCACATTTACTTTGTTAATCTCAATACATTTCAAACATTTTTCCAAATTTCTCCATTACACTTTCATTTCGTTATCGTCAGTACAGAACTTCTCCTAGTAAGCTTGTATTTTTTTGGGCTTCACTGTAATTAAATACAATAATATAACTACACAACTAGTAATTCTGGCACTAAAGTTAATCTGCCTAAGCGGGAATACATAGTGTCCGAAAAATTTCATAGTTCATAGTACTACAATTACACGTTGCCGGTAAGGCTACTGGTACTGAATCATATACAATATAAATAATTCACTTTCTTCTCAAAGAGTAAGAGCATCATGAAAGCCAGTAGTTTACTTTAGAGTCAGTTCATTTTAATTTGGGTTATCACGTGATCTAGCAAAATTTCTTTGCATTCTCTTAAACGTGGTTTCCTTATAATGATAAAGCTAGAGACAACCAATTATGCTGCTAATCCATTTCTTACTCTGTACCTTGAAAGGCTTTTTCAGTCCTTATCTAATTAATGTCACATTAACCAAGATACTTCTTAATCACACGGGTCATCATTATAAATATAACAAACACGAATCAATCCTCTTCACAATCATCTCTCTTAAATTATGGATTGATCTTTTCTTTCTAGAACAAAATTAACAATCTAAAATTGGAAAAGATGTTTCTGTTCTTCAGTTTCAAACCAAACCCAAACAAGAGAGAAAGACAAAATATTCACAACTTACAAATTACAGTAGTACAATAATATAATAATGATAATGAGAAACATTCATGGAAGGCAGCAGCACGACAAATTACAAAATATATAATTCATATTGTTTAATATTAATTCTACTCACTCTTACTCATGTACTCATACGCGTTCAAATTCATGACGATTTTTTGGAAATGAGTACACGAATACGACTTGAAGAGAATAAAACTAACTAGAATTTGACACTGTCTAAATTAAATGGCATGTTTATTCACGTGCTAGGATTCAGACTATCATTGGCAATATCTGTGGATGGCACTATGTGCCTTGGTTTTGGAGTTGGTGTGAATTTTTTGGCATATTTTTGTTGAAGTTTTTCTTTCCATTCCCTCTTGGCTGGGGCTCTTTTTAATTGACCGTCCCAGTCAAGATCTACCAGACCACCTTTCTTGGCAATCTCAGATTTAACCTGTACAAAAAATATCATTATATTTATTGTCATCAGGATACATATGTTTATGACGTCTGGTATGATGTCGTATGACATTCAGCAAGATCTTTTTCTGAAAATTGAGTTTATGTAACCCGGTTTTACCCTATTTGCAAATTCAACGGCATTCTCTCCAGGTTTCCTTGTCATGGGTGGAAGATACCAAACATCACAGACGATCGCCCAAGATGTCATCATCATGTACAAGTATTGTAACATACTGTATTCACTTGAATTCCAGAATGGGTCCCCAAATCGTGGATCGTACTATACAATGTAATAAAAGTCATTAACATGAAATCTTTACAAGAGAACTTTGATCTTCAATGATAAAAGCGTACCTTAATTGCAACAGGGTAAATCACACCTCCAACCTCAAACGAGCCCTTTTTAAATTGCATGACCGCACTATTGTTAATGCAAGTTCCTTCAGGGAAAATTAAAATCGGCAACTTTGAGGTATCCTCCACGTGTTCCCTCAATCTATCAACAAATTTCAGAATTAGTCCACGAGTCCACCATTTCAATATAATTTTTTTTAAAAATACATGGATTGTAAATTACCTCCGAGCTACAGATTCTCTATCCTTCATTTCAGACCTTTCAAACCAAATGTGCGATGAAGCGCGGGCTAGTGCGCGTTGAAGTACCCCAAGGAATCCACCGTGACGTTGTCCAATCTAATCGTCCATTAAACATAATTATTGAAAAGTTCCATAACATGTACAGGATGTGTCAATGAAAACATTCACATTTTAAAAATTTTCAATTTAACGATCCTACATAAAAAAATTATGACAAACGCGTTACACTTTAAAGTATGAATGATTCTGTTGAGACACCCTGTTTAAATGTGCAATTATCCCAAATCACGACAAATTCGGGAGAGGAGGGCAGGAAGCTATGTAAACAAACAGTAAAATACAAAGACTACGAAACAACAAATCATGCAAGAGCTCAAAAATACAAAACAAAACAATGCTAGTTTTTCAATTAAGCAAGTAGGATAATAGCGCTCAAGTTAAAAATTGTAGGCCAAAAAAATAAAGACCTGAATTCAGAAATTAATTATTAATTCCATTTATACAGAGCCGAAACTCTCCCATATTTCATTTTCTAGAACTATAATGTAGAATTCGTATTCATTACATGTTCAAGACGTTATTCTTTCTTAAATTACACTTGCGACACTAATTATTTACCATGGCGAAAGTGGAGTCACATGCTAAAACCATTACATCGATTGGACTCGTGTGATTACAAACGCAAATGCCACCACCGGAACTTTTTGCCTTCTGAATTGTTCCGTCCGGACTCACGTAGCACCCTAAATTCAATAGTAACATTATGATTTAGCCTAATATACACGATATTACTAATAGATTACAATTTGCTTCCTCAGGTCTACTTCCAGATTTTAACTTTAACCCATATTATTAAAAATGGCTCATTTTATTTTTATATCGTCCAAATTGAAGTACGGAAGGGTGCGTTATATGGAGTTAGCAATGTTGAGAAAAGTAAAAGCTGAACATTTGAATTTTCAAATTAGTTGATCTATAAGAAGCAAACCTGTGGAAGGACAAATTTAAAATACTAATGAGAAAGACTAATGTATACTCTGTCAATTACATTACAATAATATCCGTCTCTTTTCTGCTTATTTCCCAAACCCAGAGTCGAGGACCACCGGATAATAAAGTGACAAAACCATTGATTGTTTCATTTTGAACAGTTTTAGAATTTTAAGTAAGGAGGGAGTAGAACAGACCTCCTGGTCGATTGTGAGTGTCATGGTAAGTGATCACGGCAGACACAGAATACGACAGTAGCCCAAATGCATGTAAACAACCTTCATTGTAGAGACGGTGCCTTAAAAATCGTAGTGGTGGAGGTAATATTCCAACCATTCCAGTCGCGATCGTCAGTGTCATCACCTTTAGTATTAAGTAATCCAATTTGATCAGGTCAAAGGTTCATCAAAGCTATTATGCCTGCCTGACTAATATTTTGTGAATTTTTGTGTCTATTATTCATGTTTTAATTTTATTCTAAATGTCTAAAGGCTACAACTTCCAAATCAATGTCTTCAATAGTCAATATATCATAGCTTCTTATTATTACGACCTAAATATGTAACTTCTGGCTCAGGGCTCTGCCTCTGCGGCTCAACTAAACTAATAATTCCATACTGAAAAGAAGCATTTAGTATCAGAAAGACGTATTTATATACAAATCAGTAAACCAAACATTGTTTAGCATATATTCCTCCAAGCTTTCCATGTACACCAAAATATCAACAACTAAAAGCATTCTCAATTTGCCAAGCAAAGGTTTGGGCTTTATGCACTTGAATAGATATTCCAAATTCGAGAATTTTGAACCGTTACAAAAATTTGTACAATCCTTTCAATTTTGTCCCTTGCACGGGCGACCCCCCTTCCCCTTGTAAGGGCCACTGCGTTCAAAAACCCATGCCACTACTCAAATTACTCGTTCTTTTGATATCTACACAAGTACAGCAATATTTTGAGCGAAACAAGCAAGCAAGAGCACATAAAAAAGGGCGATTAACTAATTTTTTCAGGCTAACCATTGCGTAAGACGCATCGCAGCATAAAAGTACACAGTCGATTGGACTCGTATGATTCGCGACACACAGTCCATTCTTCGTCGGCTTATTCTCCGTTTGATGATACGTTACAATTGCAGAGAATGCGCGAGACAAGAGTCGGAATGAAAATTTAGATGCATGATTGTTCAATTTCTTCTTCATACTCCATTTGTCCGGTAGAAGACCAATCAGGAAAGTGAGAATGGTGAGTGTCAGGGTCTAAATTTAAATTGCATCCATTTTTAAACTAGAAGCATTCAAGAAACCAAGTGCGTGGAAGAGTTGTTTGACATTGTCAATACTCTGATATTGCACCATCACCGAACACCAAGCGTTATAATTTACGTTTTAAGTTACCGTATATCACAAAATAGAGTTCAGGCTCAAATAGAGCGATTCAATTTAAGCAACTTTTTAGTAATTAATGAAAGGGTTCACTTTAACAAAGGGATTTTACAAAATTAAAGTGTTTCTACTTTGTGATATATATTAACCAAGTTTCCATTATCCAAGAGGTTCAAATTCTTCAAAATTCGTAAAACCAAAATTAAAGATACATTGGGTAATTAGCAATTTAACTAAGGAAGTCATACCGTTAATGTTACACTTTAAAAATTACGAACGAAGATGTGATGGAACATGTTTGCAGACAGGTAAAAGAAGAAAGTTAGTAAAGTAGAGCAAAGTAAAAGTTTTCAACTAATTTGCTTCCCTAGTTGACGTTAACCGTTTAAATTAACTCTAAATAATCTGCTGAACTTCAAAATTTTGAATTAAATAAAAATTATATTATATGAATTCAGAAAAGTTTAAAATACTAATGAGCAAAGATAAACAAAAACTTACCCCGACGAAGCAAATTGTAATTCGGAATGGTAACATGACACAATAACGGACAAAGAAACCAGCCACCCATATCAGTGAGAGTCTCCATGAAATAAATTCATAATTGTGGTTTGTCCGGGTAAGTAGATTCCAAGACTGAAATATACGCAATCATCACATTAAATAATACACACCTACAATCCCTGCCGAAGTACGAAGATATAATAAATACAGAGATGCATTCTGAAATATCGTTAAAAATGAACAAAATCACGCCCTATCAAATCACGATAACACCTAACAGCATTTTATCCAAA
Source organism: Protaphorura armata (assembly GCA_034700305.1). NCBI lineage: Eukaryota > Metazoa > Arthropoda > Collembola > Poduromorpha > Onychiuridae > Protaphorura > Protaphorura armata. Next base: position 16,927 of record JAQIXO010000015.1, read on the forward strand.
AATCCAAACCCATGCTTTTTAATCTAAATAGATTGGGTAAAGTAAAACCATCCTAACTTCTTGACATCTTTAATCCATTAAAGAGCTCTTTTGACTTTATACTTAATATTTCATAAAAAATCTCCCTGTCATTTCCATTGTTAAAATTCATGTACGTCATCAACTTAAGACCTGGTCAAAAGTACAAAGTTGTCCAGTACTTAAATCACGCAAAACATAAAACCTTTTTTGAGCGTTTTTGTTTCAAGTTGTGTGGCTTTATTAATACTATAATGACTTAAACCTGTCCTGAACTGGACAATGTCCAATGCATGTACATACTTCTGATTATCATTCCACTTGAGCTAAAGCCTGTTATCTAAACCAAACGCTTTAGGTGCATGAGTGCAATGGAATGAATTGATTCGGTAACCTTCACTCGGTCCACCACTTTAATGTATTATTATTTTTTGTTTGCCAAAATCATACATTATGCAAGTTGATCATGCATTCATATGCATGCTGTTCGCTAAAAAAAATCCTTCCCATTTTATTTCCCTCCTCCGTCGAGTCATTAATATTATCTAATACAATGAATATTTCAGGCTGTTTACGGGTGATCATTAATGGTCATAAGAATTGCATCATTCTGGACACCTTTTCAGGCTATTATTGAAGGTCGTGACTGTTTGGTCGCGATCACTGTCATCCATTAATTTAGACTCTCTGTTTATTCCAGCAAAAACTCGGATTTTGGTGCCGCTTTAAGCTGCTTTATAAACTACTAAATCGAGATGGCCACTTTCCAAAAATATTTAAGGGTTAAACCGCGAAAGCATTACTCAGAAAACTGACCTTTAGTTCTTCTGCAACAAAGCGTTGTGTAACTTGATCTTGCACGATAGCCTCAATTCCACTCTCAATGAACTCAAAAATATCCGAAAATTCAAATTTTGCTTCATTTAAAAGTCCTTTAATTTTTGTCTCCTGAAAATGAAAAATACAATATTTAATTTAATTTCCCATTGGAAAGAAATCCAAAACTTGGTGATTACTTACGCTTATTTGTGACCCAATACTATGGCTCCTTGTATTCCTACGATTCCTAATTTCAACGGCAGCATCTGCTGACATTTTATTATCTCCAGAATTATGAATGTCTTCAATAATTTCTTTGTCATCCGTCCGATTACGATTAGCGTCTTCAGACTCGACAGAAGTGTCAGAGTCTTCCAAATTCTTGTCATCAAAAATACTGTCATGTCCGTCTATATTTTTCTTTTGCTTGGCTGAGTCGATTCGCTTGCGCCCGTACTAAAAGGAGAAAAAGAAAACTGTAAATAATACTAATTCCATACACATATCATATGTTGAATTTTATTCGAAATGTCTAATTTCTTCCGAATCGCTTAAGCAATGTGACTATGTCCAATCTAAATATTCCAGAATAATTTTTAAAAATGGGCGTTTTATCAAGACATGTTGTAATTTGTTCATCCAGAGTTCGTTATATCAGAAACATGGACCCATATTATGTTATTACTCAATGCAACGGGTGATATACTTTATAACCCTCTTCATTTCATGATGGATTGGCAAGCAAGGATTTTAGATAAGGACTTTTAACATGAAATAGTATTTAGAGTTATAGTCCGAGTGCACCTTTCTTATCAAAAATTGGCTTTAGTTATTTGGAAATCATCAACTCAATGTCCTTTCCTGGCCAGGCGTGTGCCATGCCATCCTGACCTCCTCATGTTCTCCTGGGGTCAAAAAAACTGCCGAAGGTTACTCGATTTCCTATTATTTGCAAACTTGCAAAAATTGTTTTCTGTACTTTTCTAGCTGTTCAACCCGAATCAACAGCTGGAACTTGTATCTGTAGGGAACATCTGGGTCGACCCAGATCAACATGACTTGGTACTTATTAATTCTGTAGTGAAAATAGTGATTGCTAAATGCCACAAAATTAAATGAAGTTGGGTAGGCTAGTACTTTTATACAGAATTATGATAAGCGCAAACATGTTCAATGTTATCCAAAATCTAAATGGCTGATTTCAATTCTGATACAATTAAAAGTGAAAACGCCGCTAGAGTATGTTAAGCTCATATGTTCCGTAGAGAGTGGGTTAGCTGTCCATTTGAAGTACAACTTGTGGTACATTAGAGAAAATCCAGAAAGACTTGCGCCTTAAAAGACGCAAAAAGCGATTGATGGAAGAGAAAATTATTACTGAAATTCCACTAACTACCTCCAAAATTAAACTGCCTTTTTCGGAGTGCTCAAATCGAATACAGAGTATCTCATGTGTTGTAATTGAAATACAATTTCCTTCCACACAGTGTATTTGTGGACAATTTGAAGTTTAGCAATAGAAGACAAAAGTGACTGTCCAATGTTCAAAAACTTAAACTAACAGAGATAATTATTACGCTCATAAATCTATTATCAAATGTTCACCAAGTACATACAGATTACGATTAGCATGACAATACTAAACCATTGCACTCTGACTATTGTTTTGGACCTCAAATAAACTACAAAGGTTAAAATGACAATACAAAGTCGATAACAAAAAAAATATGGAGCAATAAGTTAAACAATATTTTTGTATCGTGGAGCTGCCGAGCTGAAACAGGAAATGAAGTGCCGGTTAGAGTCAGAATTTACCTCACAATTTGTAAATGTTTACTAAACTCGTTGATCATACACGTAAAAACATAATTCTCATGTTAGACTGCGAGTTCCAAAAATCCACTCGGTTTGTTATAATTTTGATTCTGACCCGAAATTTTTTGACAGTTTCTTGTTTTCACGTGTTAGCATTAACATTTAGAAAGTATGAAGACCTTGACATCCAAATAATCTCTCTTAACTTATAAATTTATGAGAGAACGGATGAGAGGGGGAATACTTGAGGAATGTCACGCACTGTTAACATGATTTTGTCTATGTTTGGTGGAGGGCCCAAACTTACAATTTTAGGCTATAAGGAAGTCAGTCCCCTTCGATCTCTTATCATCTGTCTCAGACTTGTCTGGAAAAATGGTCCCGGTTCTCCCTAACAAATCTAATGTCGTAAAGACTCTGAAAAGGCCTTTCTATCCACATTTACTGTACACGAGATCAACTCGTGAGTTTGACTTCCACTATTGCATTGAACTTCCTTCAAAATCCCACATTTCCAAAATGAAAAAAACGGAGGGACCGTGTGAGATTGTCAGTTTACACAAATACAAAATCAGAGCATTACAGGAGACAGGACAGCAATATCCAGATGATGAAATTTCTGCCTCTGGTGCATCTTCAACTTCAAATCATATATCTTGACTTGAATGGGTTTCGTCAAATTGAAATATTTAGTGATTCTTACTTTTTGATTATGAAAGCTCTTGCGGAATTAAGATTTTTTTTATTTCGAATATTAATGCCCTGTTCTCGAAAATGTTCGCTAAATTATGAAACTTCTAGTGACATTCCGGGAAAATACAAAGATCCTATTTGCTGCTGTCTGGAATACCATGCAAAAACATCATCCAAAATAGTAAAATTCTATTTTGACACACAAGCTTGAAAATGAATGGAGATAGCAGATGACACATCTCAACTCCAATTTCACTCGCACTTTCATTTCTATCAATACATGTTTCCTACACATAAAATGCTTTTAATCTTATACATTTTATGGAATCTAAAATCTAACATGCACTCACACTCACACCTAACTACGAGGTAACATACATTTTAAATCGATACGCGATGATTTAAGCGAGTGTTCAGGGACAATACCAGAGAACTTTTTGGCAGAAATGGGTGGTCATGCGATCGGTTTCCAAAGTTACAATGTACGTAGGACTATCGACGTAGAATTCAACTTTGGAACACATTTTACTTGTTTTGTGCTGTGAAAATTTGAATGAATCGATAACACAAGCCCAGGGTCACACAAACTCGTGTAAAAATAGTCACCCAAAGACACGAAACCTGATGTACTCCGAGTTTCTAAATGGTCCGGGGATTTATCGATGCGTGTCTGTCAATAATGATTTCGGCTAACCTAATCTAAACTTCTTTGTTCTAGTCAGGGACAAAGTATGGTTACATATCCGGATATCCGGAAGTCTTCCCGATGGACATTAACAATTTGACTAATACGCGAAAAAACACATCAAAAATATCTTCATAACATTTCGTTGGACTCCGAAATCGTGAAAAAATTAGTTGAAGGGCTAAAAAATATTCATATCCGTTCCTATATCCTCTAAATGGATTTACAACAAAAAGATTAACTGGTTGAACTTCAACAAGACTCGCTTTCTCTTACGTAGACATTAGACATTATTATATCATTTCATGGTGAGAACGTGATGCTGTGACCACCAAAGACTGCAGACTTCACTGCACTGGTGCACAATACATGGTCAAAATCAGAATGTCATCAGAAAAACGCATGTATGCATGAAATGAATAGTGATTACAATTTTACAATTACAGAGAATGGAGAAGGTTAGAACGACAGTCCATATTTGTGACGTGACACTATACATATTTGTAGAACTCACGACAGATTATACATAAACTTTAAAGTTTGAACTCAAATTATAATTTTGTGAAACAAAATATTGTGTGATCTTATCACAATCAAAGTTCATTTTAAAATCATCAATTGGTAGGATGCGGATATGTCGTTAAGGCAGGAAGGCAATGACATCGACTCGACATGTGAGACCATCATGGCTCTCCATAACTTTTATTTTTAAATATGTAAGTATTTCCGACAAAACTTTAACCGGTCAACTCATATAACATAACTCATCCATTTTAATTTGAAAGAATCACACACTATGTTCGTGTTAGGTGGGTGATACTGACCATGTACGCAATGCAAATGCAATGCAATGCTAGACGTCCATGCATAATAAGCAAGTGTATACTGAATTAATTAATCTGCTGTATCCTACTCGTCATCCACAATCCACATTATAAAAAATACAAGTATTGCTCGTAATACTGATCCACAGGCAGATAGAGCAAAAAAAGGATTCAATGTCAAATGCCAAGCCAATTAACTTATGAATGCATGAAAACTAAACTAAAACTATACTAATAATGAATGAACAAGAAACACTAATAAAACTATTTTTATTCTCAAAATTAATTAATGAAAGCTTCTTATAAAAAGTTAAAAATAAAAGACTATTCGTATTCAACAGTATGCACTGCTTCAGCTACTGACCTATATACAAAGAAAAAGGTCGGTGATCGGACTACTACCACTGGATTCCATTCATTACATTACATCAGGTGAAGCCTTACAAAAATAACCATAGCACTGCGCTGCGGAATATAAGCCGCATGTTCTAATTTTGGTTGATCCAGTTACAACTGGATCATGATTGAACTGACTGACACGTTTCTTGTTTTCTTATGTATTCATTATTCATTGCTGATTTTTTTTTAATTTAACGGATAGTTTCATACATATGTGTAAAATGTGAGTATGAAGGAGAACACGCATAAATGAACATACATGACCAGTGCTCTTGCACCACAAATATTTAATTTCCGGACTCAAAAAGTCCGAAGTTCAGAAAATATCTCGTTCCACAAAACTAACTGGTCAAGTTTTGCAATCTCAATCATTTTACTAGCAACTAACCGGTTTATCTATACATTTTAATCTGGACTCCACTTGACGTCATTTGTAAGTATACGTTTAGAGTTCGACTACTATGGAAAACACTATATGATGGTATAGTACACCGAGATCGAACTCCGATCACAAAGTCTAATCAACCGATAGTCATGTTTTGAATTTTCGGGAAATTCTATCTAAATGAAAACTACAGAGTAAATACACAAAAACTATAGACAGAAATGAAAGTCCAAAGATCCCTTCATGTGTAATTTTGAAATTAATAACAAATATATAATTAATACATGGCAAATACAGCTGTACTTTTAAACCCTTTCCATGCACACAGATCATTCTTCTAACGAAATTTTTGTGTGTACGCATTTTACCTTTACATGGTACAATTACATTACCATTGTTTCTTGAGTTTTTTTAATATAAGAAAGAAGTGTTTCCTATTCCTTATAATTTAAACTAGGAAACTTCTTTGACATTTTCGGAAGAGCATTAGTAGTTGCAAATGTGAAGAATTTGCAACTTGACTTCATATCATTTTCATCACCCAAGAACCCAGATCTAACAAAATAATGGCATGATGTCGCTTGGCCTTGTAGAGTCTAATAAACCTAAAACTTTTAGCAGGAACAGCAGCAGGGACATACACATACATGTATATGAATAAATAAATGAAACAAGTACAAAAACACTCCCTTGGCGTTCAACCAATAATGCAATTTGCAATTTGCACGAGGGACTATTATGAGAAACAGAAACAAAACACTCGGAAAAACCAGTTCCTGCTCTACACGGGCATGAGGAGGCGTCGGTTTTTATTTTTTAACAACAACTTTAACCAATCGTTAAAGGTACAATTATACAACTATACGAAAATAAAAACTTTGTCATTTATATCGATTCTGGTCATTTCTGGGCGAAATATTAATAAAACCCAAAAAGTTTCTTCGATTTTTGACCTGGTTAGACATATCAATTTTCTGTCAAAAAATTATTTCCTATTTCTGACATGGTTTTCAATTTTCCAAAATAATGTTCCATTATACAAAATTATACATGCAATTTGTAAATCCTGAGTTCCAATGATAAGTAGAGTCGTGTGTCATTATAATGACGATGAATGAAACAAAAATATAGCGTGGTTGTGGTTATCGCATTTTCTAAACCGCTCTCAGATTATCTTAAGAGAGCATATGGCATTTTGCTTAATCCACAAAAATTGCAGTTACAGCAATCACAAATTGGAGCAATAAGACAGAAACACGCGTTGTCCACATTCTGTGTGGGCATACACTTGCCATTGCCGTGATGTCTGGATATTCATATTCTCCAGAGAATTTTAATTTAATCGAAATCAAGGGACATTGCGTTGAATTGCATAGGCTTGGGAAATCATTGTCTATGTCTAGTTGACTAATTGTCCTTTTGTGTTTCTATTCAGACTAAGCACGCGATGCAAAACTTATATATGTATCGTATATGCAACCGCAAAATAAAATGGCAGGTTGACCCTGACATTCAAATCCCAATGACAAAGTTGACACTGGAATTTAATTTCCTACACCCTACTATTTTTATATAAATAAATGTACAAGTTTTTTTTACAAATCTGATTGAATTCCTGTACAACTGAACTCCCGTGTTCAGACTGTCAATTTATTTTTAACTCAAATAGTTGCTTAATCCACATAAATTATTAGCTAATATGATAATGATTGATAAGGCGGAACTAGACTTGGAAATTGAATTAATGTTGGATGTTGAACCAGTCAAGTCTGTCAAGTTAATCGGGGTGGTTATGAATGATTATGTAAAATCCAATAAAATGTATATGAGTGGGATTAGCATTATCATAATTCATCAAATTGATTTATAAGCTGAATTCCTGTGAACTCATAATACTGTGTGATCAGTAGAAAGTGTTTAAAAATTCAGTACTGCACTTCTTTACGGATTCTAGAAAATGGAATTGTAAATTCAGGCAATTCTTGGGTGATCGCAAAAAAACGATATTGTGTATCCCATATTCTACCCTCAAACTTGTTCGCGAAAATCCTGGCAGCGTAATATGAGTCACTCATACTAATTATGAAATCCGTTTGCCCTTTAGAACTTCTGTCATGTCATTCAGATATGAGTCATTCAATCTGAATATTTTCGCAACTTAACAATTTTCTGCGAAAAACGTCTAATAATAAAAAATTCGAAGGCATGTAAAAATTTAATTATTGTTACAAGAATGTGAATGTTAACCCCATGCACTTCTGTGTAATAAGAAATCATTAAAATAAAAGTTCACTCATACGGGTATATTTTGCCAAATTGATTTTTAAAACGCTCGCATTCAATAACAATTGTCCTAAACAATAAGTTATGGTCTCTCTCAGACGTTCTAGTAATTTTTTTAAATGAAGCCTGGATGGATGTGATGAATTAGCTGTCAATTTGGCACAGCGAAGGTCGCTCAAGTAGTTTTGAAAATCTCCAGTGGAGAAGAACTTATTTAAGATAGTGACCAAAACTACAATATGTCGACAATGTGTGTCTCCGGGATAGAATTCCTGAATACACAACGGCTACTTTTAAAAGAATTTAGATGAAAAATTAGAATTGACTTCTACGGTGTTTCTAAAAATATTGACTTCAAAGTGAAGTCATATCATGATAGATTATTACGGGTAACATGTACAAGTAATAAATTAGGATCGTACAATATGCCAGCGAAGTCCGTCTGTTCTCTTCAGTCACGTTAAAAAAATAAACACGCAAAGGAAACCAAACCAAACCACGTAACTTGTATATGTAATGTTTATGTGCAGTGAGTGCGCCTTAGTAATATTCCGCCAACATTGCAAATCTAAAAGTCTATACAGTCCACACTATTATTCACACACTAAACTACAATACTATACGTTTAGTTTACGTGAAGAAGAATGGCCTTGAGGATTAAATAAACTGCCACCTTGCAATATCATGGACACCACACGACACGTTATTATGGCACAGCTAGCTATATGCTAAATGTACACGTATTATACGGATTCATCATTGACATGCATGAACAATCTGCAATGTCATTCAAACAACTGAATATTGTGTACTTACCTTTAATTAATTAATCAAATGAATTAAAATTAAACTACTGTCATAATGCACACACAAAAACTGTATGTATCAAGGGTCAGGTCAACTAAATCCACTGATCTCAAATACCGTTAAATAAAAACCACATAAAAATGCTCGGACCTCGGTGTCGGTACACTTACAGATTATAATTGCGAATATGATCCTGATATAAAAATCATACCGCTTCCAAATAATTTTGTATACCTGGATATCAATATGTATTGACATAAACTAGAGATGTACATTTACATTATATTGAAATTCAACTCCCAAAACGTTTGTGCTTTCTATATAGGAAATCCGAATGTCCGATAAATAGGAAGCATTCTTAATGTTTCAGCGGTGGGATGCAAACAAAACACAAACCACCAGTTCTAGTTCTATTAATGGAGGTGTTCGATAAAAGGAGTGTATCAAAACACCTTGACTATAAATACTTCAATTTTGTGATAATACCGTAAAAAGACACAAGAGCAATTTTCCCGTAAAATTGTACAGCGGAGAGATTATCTTTTCAAAAGACAACTTGTAGTTAAAAGTTAAAAAAAAATATCAATTTTCTGGTCCCAGTTTTGAAAAATCTAAAATCTAAGTCAGTAATTTCAAAGGAACTGTACGAAATAATAAAAATTTAGACGGCTCGGAAGATGGTATCATATAATAGTTGTGAATATTTTTCAAATATTCCAAATAACCCGAAATAATTAATGTGTAAACATTATGCCGGCACGGCACGTGTGTAGTTACTCTTGCATTGCACATTGGTTTCATTTTTCATACACTAAATGCATATGCTTGCACTTTGCACTTCCTTTCCTTATTTAATTTTGACCTTACAAACTACAAAAATAATTAAATTGACCTTCCTTCCCTTACCTCAAAAATGTACAGAAGACACTCCACATATTTTTTCCTGAACCCAAGGGATTTCCCAAGAGCTGCCAATACAAAGACTGTGATGAGGAAAAAAGTGACTGGGACGACGAGGGTTAGAAAAATCAATGTCTCTATAACTAAAATAGCCATTATTTTTTATTCTGTCCCACTAATTTTCAAAAAAAAATATTAATCCGTCCGATTAAATTAATTTGTGCACTTCACTCGCACGCACGCACGGCACAATTAAACAATCCAAATAAATTGTTATTAAAATATTCACTGAAATTTTGAATAATTTTTTTTCTACTGCTCGCGATTTCTACTCTGTCATCTAAAATTGTAATCATTCGAATAGTTCATTTAATGTGTTAATTAATGAATTTTATATTTTTGTACTAGTGGAGGAGTTAAATTGCGAGCAAGTGTGTTTGACTGGAGTAGAGATGATAGAATGAAAGATGAAACGCAGTGGGTTCTGGGCTATACGTTAAAATCCTCACTCAATGACAGCACAGCAGCATAGCACTGCATACGGCCAAAGCCAAACGGCCATCCCACCGTATACACAATTTTTGCGACGCACATGCACTTGTGTACTTTTTTGCACTTGAAATCACTCAAATCGCGAGAATCGTGGAATCGCGTATGTGCGGCGGATGATATACGGTAATTAATCGCGATTACAATTACAAGTCATTTATCTATTGAACTTGGGCACTTTGACCAGAGTTACAGTTAGAGTACGAGTGACCAAATACATTTTAACCATGCAGGGTGAACTTTAACGTTAGCATCTGAACCTTACCTGAAAATTACCTAATTTTTAATGCTGAGCGGAAAGTCCGTTTTTAGATATGTGTCAATTTCTTCACATACATATACGTATCGATATCGATGCATGTTTTAGAAAAAGGGGAGAATCTAAAAAATTGTATGCCTTTTAATTGTACGGCAAACTTGCATTTGAAATTATAATTGACGTTGGTGAAAGCAAAGTTGCAATAAATTATTCAAACGGCAAGACATTGGCAAAACATTTTCAAAACATAACAAGGGACATCTAATTACTAGGATCTTTAGACTGTCCCGTATTTCATTTGGTTTAAATAAAAAGAACGTTGGATTGGGACTTATATGGACGTACATGGTAATGCAGCCTTTGTGGAATTTCTCCAATTCGGGTATATAGTATTAAGAAAACATATTACCTTGCCTTACGAGCTCTACAAACTAAGAGAACCTGAATTTCATAGAAAAGTGGGATTTCTGATTGGGAATTTACGGTATTCTGATTTTCGGAATTCTGATCAGCTTAGTCTTGAGAAACAGTTAAAATCCAATAGTCAAGATCAACGATCAAAGTTTACATTGAACTCTCACTGACTTAATGCTAAGACATCATTTTACGACATGGATTTAACTGTGCATGCATGTCGCTTCGTCGTAGATGGTAGAGTAAGAGTATTGAATCGCACATTCTACCACTACTTTGATTTAATAAAGAGCTTCTGGTAGATTGAATTGAACTTTACACTCTCATATCAATATCACTTGAAATTAGCATAGTAGCACTCGTTCTTGCAAAATTAAAATTAGGCTTGTCTCGTGTCTAACGATCGAGGAGGTCCAACTTCCTTAAATTGACCGACGACATGGTATTTGAATTTATGAACCATATCATGCAGACTAACATTCTCTTTTTTGCCCAGCCAGATTATTGTATTTATGCTTAATAATTATGGATATCAAATTCCACTTTATGACATATGTACATGACGCTTTCTGGTTATTCTGTTAAACAATGTCGGGTTTTTGAAAACACGTTATAACAATGAGAACAGGAAATAAAGTAAAATTAATACTGCGTAAGTCCGTGACTCCAGGAGGGTTCCATAATAAGTCTGCCGCTTTGCTGTATTTAGGATTTAATCGGACTGCCAAATGTGGTGTTGTGGTTTCTCAGAAATTAAGCAAATTAAATTAAGTAGACACCCCACTGCGAATAGAACCAGACAGCCATATCACATCTATCGTTGTTTTCTTTTGAAAACGCGATGGCGTCGTATCGATTTTATGTCATCTGAACCCCATTATTGTGTTGAGTGTGATACACTTGAGCGACTCATCACTTAAGTATAAGGTATTCAATAAATGGTGATTTGTCAACGCCTTATTGATAATGCCCGATTTTTGTAGAATATCATACAACTCCAGACATTCTATCGCCGCACGGCCGACATCGTCACCGCCGTCGTGAGGTAAGAATATTAGATTAATCATTTTGAAGAAAGCTATAGCTAACATTTCCTCGAGTCTATAATTTTGAGGTCAATCTGGCTGTCCGAATTATTTTGGAGCTTTTACGCGTTCTTCAAATCATTATGGAAGACAATGTGCTACTTTGAATATACTAAAGGCAATATTGTGCATCAAAGTGTAAATTTTGTAATTTATTTTTAATTTGTTCGGATATATTACGTATATAAATTGTAGTATACAAAATAAGTGATGAATTTTGATCTAATGTGTTTAATTAGTTTCAATTGATTTTAAAATCATGTTCGTGTAAAAGATTCAAATTATCGGCGTATTTTGTATTAAGTATTTGCATCACAGCCCATCACCACCAAGAAGACCAACAGTTGATGAGATACGGACGGTCGATGAAATAAACGTGCATTGTGGATATTTTGACAGTTTCTGCAACATCTATCATACACTGAGCCACGTCTTCACCAATGATGGCCTGAAACATTGACCGAAAAGACGTTCATTAGAACCAATAATTTTCTGGCGTTTGTCGGTAAACAAAATTAAAATTGCTGTTTCTTGACTCCATCAATACGCTCAATTAATTATACTTCAAATTTTTTGAAAACTTACCCTGAGAGCATTTCTGTCCGGGTGTTCAAATCTTGGAGAACTCGCGTAGCCTTCACCAGCCAAACCAAATCCGTGCATATCTCCATTTTTATTAAACAAAAGGAACACTGGACGAAGTTCCAAGCAGTCAGTCTTTGCAAAATCCTCAGATTTGTAAAAGTTGTGATATCCTGTTGCAAATCATAATTAATTTTTTAAAATTTTAAGGATAGAAAATTGCTCAAAAGAGATATTTGCGCACTATTTGCATAGGACAGAGGGAAAACCACCTGATTTCCAAATATGGAATGTACAGATACGGGATATTATAACCATAACGTATTAGATTGGATGGCAATTATCGGAGCAATCCAGAATATGAATTAAAATATGGCTTCATTCTGATTATCAGATTCATACCCATTCCAAAGAAACAGTTGTTTTTGCTCCACCCATCAGCTATTGCCTCAGATCTTGTTCGCGGGACAATTATCAATGAACCCGGTGTTGGACCATTTTGAAGATACAACTGTGTTCCTGTTCCTTCATCTAACAATTGACTCGTGTTTCGCCCGCTGGTGCAAATCGTGTCTAAAAAATGGTTGCAACAAAAATATATATTAAAAACGGCATGACAAGACATTTGTCGATAATCGATAAAGACTGATACATCGTATTCTCAAAAACATCTTCTTTGAAAATAGAAGAACCCTAACATACCGGGTCTCACGAAATAGGCGGTAAGTGTGTAGACTTCTTGGCCAAGGACTGTGGTATTTTGAAACATGGGGACTTTCTCGTATCGGTAATGATTCTTTGATGTAAGAATCTCACTCTTCAGAAGCTGTTTTGAGGATTACAGAAAACAATAAATGCCTTATAATTGTTCTGAGAACAATGTTCTCACAAATACGTATATATAAAAATTGAGTCAGTCATATAGTCATATTTTGTAATCCGTACTACACAACTTTTGTGACCCGACACCAGGATTGAGACATACATAACGCTGTAGACTTACATTCATTTGAAGTCCACTAATGATTCCGTTCTTATCGTAGATCAGAGTTAAACCCACATCGTCTTCCATCGCGTAACGAAATCCCATGAATTTTCCACCGTTTGTACAATCATTGTTCTCGGTGATTTTTGTCCAGCCCTCTCGCACAGCTGTCCTACTCTTCCGTGGCATCTTATTGAAGTTCATGAAAGGATTTACACCAAAAGTCACTAAAATGTATAATAGACAAGAGTTTAATGTCATATACAAATTCATATATGTATATTCTTGAATGTTCTCAAGTGCTCCGCGCAATAATGTCAGTCAAGCCGAAGTCGACATCGAAATTAAAAGAGCATGTACAGTACGTCATCATAACACAGCCATCATGTAACACATTTGAAAATACTGACGAGATTGAGTTAATTCTTATTACACACTGGCAACAAATAATTTAACAATGAACATTATATAACATTGACTAAGTTACCCTTTAGATTTGTCCACTTTTCAAGCCCTTCAGAATCTGTGAATATTAAAATTACGATAATAATTAATAGTTTAATATAAGTGTTCCAATTAATTTTATCAGCATAGGAAAGCCCGAACCCTGACGCGGTCTTACACGACGGTGGCGGGATAAGATATTTGACTTACGTTGTGCTAATGTGACTGCAACTACGAGAACCACAAGAACATCCTTCACGCCCACCATTTTCTTCGTTTTAATATTTCGTATCAGGAAATGTGAAAGACAGCTGAAAGGCAGCACACGAGAAAAAAATAATTCACACCTTCAAATAGAATGTGATTTCCAGTATGCTACATAGTTTTGTTGACCAAATTGACAAAAATAGGGACCACACGGAAGCCTAAAACTTGAAAGTGTTTAGCTACATGCTACAGCGGTGCGTTGGCGCTGATTGCAGTTTCATATTAGTATAAAGTTAACCGATATCGGTGCCGAATTGACCAAACTATCGCGCAGCTTGCTTTAAAAAATGTATAGTCTAATAATAAGTCGAACATAAAAGTACAAGAGTGCAACTAGAGAGAAATCGTACATTACATGAGGTCCCACGGTACCCCGATATTCACGAACTTTAACTTTATGAAATTTTTTAACTTCCTGCTAGTCCTGGCTGGTCTGGTCATACCTGGTAGGTTACCGGTGATAAACAATTAGTGGCAGTACAATTCGATTAAAATCAGAAGTCCTGAAGAAATCAGTGCAGTAAATCAATGAAATGCCAGACACACAATATCACGGAATAATTGAACTGTAATGGCGATCAGATGTAAGAATTAAAATATGACTGACTGCTGGAGGATAATTTTTGTTTGACTTAAGTTCAAGAGTAATAACGGTGTAGTGGTAGTGACTGGGGTTATGACTTGTGACTAGACATGACTGGTTTACCTCATACATTCATTATCTGAATAACATTTTATGACGCATCAGTGTGATTCCATGAAGAAACAAAATGTATGTATTGCAGGAACCCTGTGTACTTTGTCCTTAATTTGATAAGACTTTAAGTCAAAATGCTGACATTTTCTTACCATTCTATTTTTCGTCAAATGAGCAAAAGTGAACTGAACGATGCGACTGATGGATTTGGTAGTGTTAGATATTTTACTTGCAGTAATTTTCTCATACAATTTTGGGCATGGGCTGTAATAGTAGATTGACCTTTCCTGCTTCGAGATTCCAGAGAAACGCGACGAGATAGATTAGGCTAGAGTAGAATATTTTTTCCCAATACCTGCATAGATTAGGGATGCAGCAGAATCTCTCAAACAAATTATTTAAATCTTTGCATAAATATCCAAGTTTTTTGAAATTGTTCTTCGGTAGAACGGTTCATCTAAAAAAGACAGCTGACATTTCCAAAATAAAAATATCATGACTCTTTTTAGCTTTGCCTGTCTTCTCTATAAGATACCAGTGTTCTTATTTCTTTTCTAATTATGAAAATAATTAGAAAATGAAGTTATGATGAAAAGTAACTTGTTTGAGTTTGAACAAATATTAAAATAAATTATGCAGAGGGTTCAGAAAGAAGTTGGGACATTGGGATTGGAAAGTTTCGCCGCCGTACGGTTAAAATAAATTGAAATCTGTAGCCTGGGTTTGGAAGTCTGAAAGAAATCCCTACTAGTTTAACTGCGCTGGAGTCTTCTTGTATGGATGATTTAGTTCACGGATGAATTTATGAATGAATTTTTGCATTTGAGAATGAATGGGCAATTCGGTTGACATAGCAGAAATTATTTCTCAGCATAACTTGCATCGTGCTCTGTGCACAATTTGTGTATTTCCTATGCTGCAGATTAAAGCGTTTAACTTGTCCTGATTCTAGTAAATGTTATCCATTCTAGGCTTATGTGTTGTAATATTGGACTCGCGAAATATATTAATATTAAATAGAGGTATTCTTTGATTCACACTATGAAAGCGAAAATTGGCAGAAACTTATTAGGACATATACGAAAGGAGGTCAGAGGTCACTTGAGGTGTATGATCTCTCAATAGATTAGACTTGTAAACTTGTAAATGCCAAAGGAACTAAACCTAGGGGTTGTACCTGAAGATGAGCTCAATATTTAAAGAAAAATTAAATGAATGCCATGATGTAAATCTTACTCAGTGTATGACTAGTTAGTGTATTGAAATGATGTGGGACGCGTTACTCTAAAAAATAATTTAATAAATTTTGTCGAATTGTAGTCCTTTTATTGATCAGCTCCAATGTTTAATAATTGTTCCAATCCAAAAATTCATCAAGTGTACAACAACAATCTTTTCACACCGTCATAATGTGCTTGTGGTGTTTCTTTTCAAAATTCACGACGAGATTTTTAGTCTTCGGCTTCTGGGAAAGGTCCAGCCATTAAGGCCTTCAAGAATGCTAAAAATAATGAAATAACCCCTCAGGATTTATTTTCAAAATAAATGTGGAATAATACACTTTTATTAAATTAAAAAAAAATGTCTCACAGCCATATGGTACAAATCCCTCTTCGTCCTCCTTTTCACAGCAATCCTTCATGATGGCATTAGCCTCGTCGGGGGTCAAACTCTCACCTGAAATTTTTTGGATATAATTGTTGAGTTCAATGCAAAATTGACATACGACACGTCTGACTGTGAGTTTGCGGATTCGACCCTTCAGACAAATATCACACTACAACTAACTTGCGTATACTAGACAAATCTGACACAATAATCTTTTTTGGAACCCATGAAAAAGTGATGCAGATTTAATGAACTGACCGAGGGCTTGTAAAATGTGGGTCAACTCAGCTCCGATCATTCTGCCGTCATTGGCTTTGTCGTACAATTTCAAGCACTCGGTGTAGTCGTCAATGTTGCCGACATCTTTGTCTTTCTTGACTGTTGAGAAGATGGGTAAAAATTCATCTAGTTTTATTCTCTTCTCACCTGTAAAACAGTATAATAAAAAAGATTTATTACATCAACTCTAAGAATTTGCATCCTATATTTTCGCCGTGTTATTGAATGGAAATCAGGATGGTGTCGTCTACACCGAATTAGAATGCGTTGATATTGAATGCTAACCCTTCTTTTTGGTACCACCACATTTCTCGATTAATTTCAGTGTTGGGGTCAAATTCAATGCACGGAGGACGTCACCAAGGTTGAAGGCGTCAATGGAGTCATCTCCTCCAAAGTCATAGATGGAAAAGGCGAATTTCCCCCCTAAAAATTAAAAGAATTAGAATATTCATAACCGTGTACTTTATTTTACCAATGCATAGAGTATGTGGTCTTTGTCTTTCGGATTCAGAGAAATGTGTTTGCACAATTGCATGCCTTCATTCTTGCCTGATCATCGCAGACTACCTTAAAACACTTGAGTTATCCGGCTTAATTTTCCTAAAGTGTCAAAATATTATTATGTGGCATATAGGCTGTCTTCTGACAATAGTGGTGAGTTTGGTTTGGCTTACAAGATATTTTCTTGCCACCTAATTACCTACCCTGGTAACCCTCGGGAATCTATTCTCCTAGGAAAAATACTCGGTACCATAATGTTTTACGGCAGATGCCAATAAATATGGATAGTTGGGTGAGATTTGTTATGCACGAAGTATGAGGATTCGGTTAAAGAATATGTTTAGAAAAGTGTTGCAATAAATAGCAATGTTTGCATGAAAGATGCAAACTGATTGTGACTTGTGAGTTTCCGTTCCTTCGCTAGTTAGTTCTATGTACATTCATTCCTTGCAGGAAAAACAAAGCTTTCTCGGAGCTAAGGAATGAATCCTATTTTTAGCTAATTTCGACACAATTGGCTGCTGTGACCTCGTGGGACGACGACGCGTAAGTCGAGCCATTGTACACGACGTCTTTCCTTATTTGTATAACACTCACAACTACAACTATTCCTCCTACTTTATTCGTCATTCAAACATTTTCACAAAATTTCCTTAATCTGTGGCCATTATTTCATTTTGAATAGGAATGGAAAATAAAATCCTCTCAAAAAATAATTTCTTAAAAACTTACGCTCTTGGTCTCTCGCGTTCAGATCAGACTGTAGAACAAAAAAAGTTTCGTAAAAATTTTGAAAATATTTTTTTTGAATATACAGAGTTTGAAGCAAAAATTATTGCAAAAAATGATTTACCATTTTTCCTAGGGAATAAAAATATTGGAACTGATGCTACCAACCCAAAAGAGTATCTGTCAAGACAAATAACACACACAGCTGTTGAAAACTTTTTAAAATTTCACAAATTTTTATTTCATACTTATGCGATGAATTTCTTACTTTAAATGTATATATCTAAAATATCTCCTTGGCAAATGAACAGAAGACCAGGAGAGACCGAGATGTGTCTAAAACCAGGACTGGAGTGGTAGTAAAACCTTTGGCATGTAGGGTTCAGAAAATTACTCCTTCTAAAATCCGGATTTTCTAAAAATAGAAGGAACAATAAGGCTCCAAACGTGTATGTATTCAGCTTGCCAAATTTTACAATAGTGAAGGTTCCTCAGATTTTGCCACATTAGTTTTTCACATATTGTGACTGCGAGACCAGTTCCGATTTCGGATTTCAACATCGTGCGCAGAGTTTCCAGTTGGGTTTCTTCAAAGAGTGAATGAAATAATTCTTTGATGTTTCCGGTCGTAATAGCCTGGGCTTTAATTCCTAGCTGTGTGGAGCATTTTAAATCCAATAGATTTCTATATTACATATTCCAAATACAATGCACTACTACACTTTCTCCGTCCAACTTTCTCCATTTACTCAGTGGAGAAAGCTGTCCGACATATGATGGCATAATTCCAATCCAACATTTGATAGTCAATGTGATTTAACAATGCGTAGATTTGTCTCAAATGTTGTATACGATGATTCTGTATTCACAATGAGATTATCATACACCAAAGTGACGACTATGGAACCCCACGCATAGCTATAAAATATTTTCTATTATTATTTTCTGATTTCTCAGAGCGTTATCCAGTTCTCAGACATAAAATTCAAGTTTTTAACTTAATCAATGTAGTATGAAAAAATGTTTGTCAAATACAATTAGTGCGTACAAGCGATTGTGATGGGAAGAGAAGTGGGGAGAGAAAGAGTTCGATTCCATGACTCAACTGTTGAAACATTAGACGGATATTTTCTAAAAACCGAACCGCATGCCTCCGTGTCTATAAAATCCGAAAGAAATCCGAATATTGAACTTTTGATCGGAAATATTTTATTTTATTGTACTTTTAAATAATATGGTTGTTGGATTGCACCGAAGCACAATGATCGAGTTCAAAATTTGGACAAATGTGCGTGCATAATATCCTTTAAAATACCTTGATTCAAAATCTCTTCAATTAGATGGATGCGTAAAGAATTCTACTGTGCTTCTTAGCCGGAGCTTGAGAGTGCTTCATCGCCAGGCGAATGTGCAATGCTACTATTTGTAAAAATATTTGTCTCTCTGCCAAAATGATGCCGTGCCGTAGAAGATTTTGAGTTGTAGAAATCTCAACACCCATTGTATGTATCAATTACTATACTATTACAATATAAGTATTGTAGTATTTGAGTTTACCCAATATTTTTATAATGGTCATATGATATGATATCAAGAATATTTTGTGATTAAGCCTTAGCCTTATGAAATGTTCGTTTCGGCTCAACGTGAAAATAGTGATACTTCGCCGCTGGAATTCGATCCCTTACTACCCATACGCAGACACACATTGTTATGATAAAATGCTCAAATAATCCGTCTACCTATTGGGTTTAAGATTCGATTACAAAATGTTTATGTTGGGAATTGGGATGCAAATGTCTTGAGTTTGAATTTGACTCTTCATCGTGGATTCGTTCCTATGAGCTCTGTCTTTACTGTTGCTAATGCTGTATAACCTTAACTCGTTTCTATTTTTAAAAATAAATTAGTCTAGCGTCGAAGTCTCCGAACAAAAGGCGTTGTAAGAAATATATTCGTCAAAGAATGCCAGGCTACACAGTCTGCATATGCAAATGGCACTACTGGTACCATTATGAACTCAAGTACTACATACTGAATGTAATGTTCCGATTCTTCTGTTGGATTATTCCCAAGTAGTGTAGTGAGTAGTAGTGCAGCAAACTAGTGCAGTCAGTACCTCTAGATTGTCTCTGCAACCTATCTTTCTTTTAACCCACCATCTTTTTGGAGGTTTTCTTACCAGTCATTATGAATATGACTTGTGTAGGATGGCACACCTACACACATTGATTGAGAATGACGCTACGGTAAGTCATAACCTCAACAATCGCAAGAATGATCTTTCTAAGATGGTTTTGACAGTGAATTTTCAAAAGTCTTTAAAACTGGACACTATATTGTAATTGTGACCAAGTCAAAAAATGTTAATCCAAATTATATAGTAATTGATTGATTCAACAGACGTTCAAAATTCAGGAACAAAAGTTTACTCTGAAATAAAATCAATTTAATATGCCACAATTATGCATGCCTTGCGTATTTACCAACATAACAGAGAGAACTGAGGTAGTACCTATATTAATCTAAACAAATATTGAATAATCTTACGTTAGTAATGCGCCGAGTCGCCGAGAATAAGTTAATGCTATATTATTTGGAACTAGAAATGGTAGTATACGAAATAATTATGGTAATGGTACTACAGAATAATGAATAGAAGAATATTTGAGGATCTAAAAAAATAAAAAGTTCAGATATGTAATAGTGCAATAACAAAATAGTTAAACTGAATATCCAACGTGTCCGATTTCAGATCCTTAACTTGTTAAATTGAATAACGAGATGTCATTATAATTGATCACGTGAGCCATTCACTTTTTTCGTATGGTTCTCAATGTCCATTCCACCCCGTCCTAAAAGTTTAAAAAAGTGTTGTTTATTCAAATGCTAATTTGGAACATAAAACCGTTACTTTTCGGCAACTGTTTTATCAAACAAATCCGGTGCCTTAGCCAGATTTCAGAGTAATGAAAGGAAAAGATGGATAATTATGGTTACCTTTACACCTTCACCGCTCGCGGCAGAACAACCCTGTATTTGCCAAGCTCTGTCCCGAATTGTGTGAAGATTCAAGGAACGTGCAATGTCTGCCGTCGTGGCGGAATCTGCCAAGTCTTGTTTATTTGCAAAGACCAAAAGCGGAACTCCAGTCATTTTCTCATCTTCCAATAGGTCAAACAAAATTTCTCCGCTCTCACTGAGTCTTTTCCTGTCAGCACTGTCAATCACGTAAATCTGTTCGCAAAGAAAATACCATTTACTAACAAACATACAGATTGATTCTTCAAGAACAACTTCATTCCCATAAGCGGAAATAAAATGAAGTATCAGGGATCACAGAACAGAAAATTTAGTATCCCTTCGCTCTCAGTATAAGTTTTGACATTATACGAATCCCTGACCCCTGACTCAAAAATTGGGATGCGAAAAAAGCTCAATCCCAGACCCCGCTACCTATTAGTTCCCGATAGTGTGGCGGTTTTGGCATCCATCAGATATTCTGAGTTCTTTAGATATTTTTGCAGGAGGTTCAGCAGAACTGGAATAATTCGTTAGGAGAAATCACTTTGATTGGACTGCTTACAATTAGTCTGGTGCGTTTATGAAACAAATCGAGTGGATAATCTATCAAAATTCAGAAAAACCTTTAATATAATATAAGAGCACCAGATACACATTTTTTGGGTCAGCAATTAGACGGAATAGGAACAGTAATGTTTGCATGCACAGAGAATTAACCTTTGCAAAACGGCGAATATAATGAATTTAGGTTTTAACTGTTGAGTTTGAGAATGTGAATGAGTACAAGACATACAGTTTCAACAAAATATGCTTCAGAATTAGCTAGCCTGTCTGTTCGCGACAATTAAGGAACAATATGGTGAAAACCCGAGTACTTTTACAAGGAAAGTAAACCTGGTGAAAGTACAGTGAAAGTGTACTTTCACCAATGAAGCATAAATATGACGAGAGACATTAATATTTCTGTTTATAGCTCAAATTAAATATTGTGGTTCTTTCATTCTTTAAATATCTACCGCATTTACCCGAGGACAACATTCAAATCCTAACACCCGAACTGAGTCAGTTGCTTAAAAGTGGGAGGGTCACAGGTTTCACTGTATTTTTATTTCTTGTTAGCGATACCGAATGTTTTTTTGATACTCCACAAAGATACCGTAAAACTTTTATGGGGTTACGGGTAATAAACTGTCTCACATTTAAACACCAGGATAGTTTTCGAAAGTCTTAATTTTCACTCTCTTACTCATACTACTACTCTCTACTTTCTCCATTTCGAGTAATGGAGAAAGTAGCGTCTTACTCACAGCCGATTCCAGACTTTATTGAGCATAAATTTCTTGTAGGGCTTTAAAGATCAACTTTAAGGGATCTAAATCTCCCAGTCTTTTCCTTACCAAAGCGTCTGCATTTTCCAAATAATTTGTCCAGTACGGTCGAATATTCCGTTGACCACCAACGTCCCAAACATTAAGTCGTACTCCAGTGTCGCTTTGAACCGTTTTAACATTGAATCCACGAGTTGGACTTGTTTTCATGTGCTCATCCGTTTCATTCGCTAGAATCTTTAATAGTGTGGTTTTTCCAGCATTATCAAGTCCTAAGAGAAGGATTCGGTATTGCGAAACTCCACTATTTCCAGATGTATGTACTGCAAGTTTTTTCAAGAGTGAAAGCAGACCCTGTATTGCATTAATGAATTAATTGTGTGAACATTACGACTATGACAGACAGGAGGGGTTAATCCTAAAATCACATCACGTCATGTATTCGTATGTCTGATCTCCTTTCAAAATTTTGGATCACATAATCGAAAATCTAAGGATCTGAGCAAGTAAAATCTGGCTGGATTATTGTACGCGAGTAAAATCGACATTTTTATGACGGTCTCCAAAAAAATGGCGAATGGGTGTGAAACTGAAATACTCCCACAGGACTTAAGAAAGTTCCCAGTCACCCTTACATTTCGCCGGGAAAGACTTCCAAGAATTTGGAAATAAACTCACCATTGAAGATGTTTCTTGACTCCTCAGACTGATGCTCTTTGTATTATGCGCAATTTTTGATATATCTGAGAAAATTCCAGTTTATCTTTAATAAAAATGGTTTTATTTTTACCACAGCAACTATTTCATGGAACAGATAGATTAAATATTAGAAATCAACCAAGGGAAAGGTTTTTGCTTGGTAACCTCTATATGTTTGCTTTATAGTCGTCATGGTAACATGATGCAATGACATACATGTGGTTGTCCACTCCAAGGTACGAGTTAACGCAATCCTCTCAAGAAATCAATTATTCACGGAAGTGATGGAAAGTAATATGCTGTAAAAGGTGAGCGGCCGACGGTATAATGTGAATGTGAAGAATAAATAAAACTGATACTCCACACAGCACAGAAGAATTGACATTATTCAAGTTTATTTTAATCAAAATCATGATAGTATTATTATAATTAAATACAAAAATGCCGATATAAAATTATTATTACATACATATTATTTGTAAAAAAAGAAGAATGAAAAAAACTTATTTATTCGAAGTCTGTAGTGTCTACAATGGATGAAATGTCTAACCTAATGTAATTAATATTATGACATATCGATAATTAAATAGATTTAAAATAACGCCATACCGTCAATAATGCTACTTAATAGAATACGAGAGGGTAAAATGAAAGTAAAGACGTACAAATAAAAAAATCTTTACCACTATTTTACCACTTATTAATTAGTACTATCATTATTTGTCATTTCAGTCATCTTAAGTAATTTCATCCATGAGTAGAAGTAATACGAATACACACTTTTTCATTACCTTTCACGCTTAAAAATCCAAACGTCCATAAAAATGTAATCATCATCATTAGGGGGGAATAAACAATTACAGCAACATTTCAATTTTTTCAGTAGCATACGTAATTTTGGATGCCAAATACGGAGTACATCCATACTTTTCAATCGAACTAAATTTGTATGTTCTCATGGGTCTATTATGCTCCAATAGTGTGATTGCCTCCATGAGTGGGCAAAGAATGGTCTTTGTATGATCCCGGAAATTATTTATTTGCATAGTGCCGTTTGACAATACCATTACAACAGCACGAGACGTTCTGAACCAAGTCCACACACAAGGCAAACGTGCCATATTAGCAGACTCAGCAGTCGGTAAGTCTCCACCAGCCTGTCAATTTAAAAAAAATGTATACCTCATTTAGTCAGTTGTTCGTCACATTGCAGATGACATAAAAAGTAAGAATGTCTCAATAATTCTCACCTTAAGCAAATTCTCACTCATGTATTGCTGGAAGTAATTGAGCAATTTAACTTTCTTCTGAAGATCCATTGGATACTGGTCTTTCTGATGATAATGTTCCTTTCCAGTTTTATCGATGTAGTGCATTGTACGAGCATCAGCGTGAAGAATCATTTTAGTCATATCATTGAAACTAACTCCAATCGCATCATCAGATAACTGGTAACCAAATCCATACTTGTCCGAATAATCCACCCATTTAGCAATCCACAACAGAGGAGACGAATTTGGATCTTCAACATTGTCTATATAATTAAAAGAAAAGGACATTTATTCAATGTTTATTTATTCAAACATCCAGCAGTCTTACAAGCAAATACAAACATACAATATCAATCAAGATGGAAAAATATTCCGTTTGTGTTTGTGACTTACCATCACTTCGAACTGGTTTCTTATGTGGATCGGACAGCATTACTTTCCTCATCTGTTTCAGGAGATTATTCATTGCAGATGTAGCATGTTGCTTCCATGGTGGAGGATTATCAGAAGGTTTCGTAAGTCCCAACACCGTACCAGCGGTGACTGGGGACCTTGGATTATGATCAAGCAAAGGTCGTTTCAAGAGAGCTGGGATTGCGGGAACTGGAAGGCCGCTGAATACATCTTTCTCCGGGTTGGTAAAACGTGGAGCCATAGTTAAAATAGACGCCGGTAATCCCCTTGGAATTGGATCTAAAAATAATAATTACAAATAATTGTTACAATTTAACTAATCAATTACTCTTTTAACCGCAATATTTATAGTCTAAATATCCATTTACTTTTGCACAAGAAATCCGAATGCAATATTTGCTGAGCGCTTGGACGTTGTCCTGGATCAACCATGAGCATACTTTGAATCAATGTACGAGCAGAAGTGGAAATCTTTCCTGATGGAATGTAATAATCACCCTTCTTAATTTTCGTGTAAGTATCCTTCAATGTGGCGGTTTCAAAAGGAGGCTTTCCAACGAGCAGCGTGTACCTAAAACATCATACAATAAATTTGATATTACAATTAAAGTTGACAAGAAATAAAGAAATATTAATGATAATGAAAACAATAGAAACTCACAAAATACAGCCAATGGACCAAATATCCACCTCAAAGCTGTGTCCCTTTTTATTAAGCACTTCTGGTGCAATGTAATTTGGAGTTCCACATAGAGTCCTGTTAAAAAAACAAATACACAATTAAGTATAATGTGCAGGGACTAATAAAATAACTGCTAAATAAAAATAGGTCATACCGTTTCCTCTCTCCAGAAAATTCTACAATTGTAGCAAGGCCAAAATCTCCAATCTTTAAATGGATCTGTTCGCTGATGAATATATTGCCCAACTTGAGATCACGATGAATAATATTCTTTGAATGTAAATAAGTAACAGCCAACATAATCTCCTTGAGAAAGTAACGAGCTTCGGTTTCTTGCAACACACGACGACGCTTTTGGAGTTCCATGAGGCTCTGGAATGGAAGAATTTTTAAAATTATTACTTGCCCCTTTCCGTATGAATATGCACCATTTTTTAATATGGTTGGCTTCAGCTTTACCTTCTTTGTGCACAATTCCAACACAATATAGACGAAAGAATCATCTTCAAAAAAGGAGAAAAACGAAACAATGTACTCGTGATGAAGTTCCCGGTGAATCGAGATTTCCTGCAAGGGTAAATATAAGTCATAAAATAAAATAGAAGCCTATTAGCTAAACTAATTAGTCTATTATTGGACTAGTGGACAAATGTCCGATGGCAAGAGCATAGGAAAGAACTTTCTTCTCATATCACAGGAATCCGATTGATTTATATAGCAGGCAGTGCTTTTGACCGTACAACGTGCCCGGTTCCCGTTCCGGTTCTACGTACGGTGTTAGTGTTATAACACTCAAATTGTCAAATTCAGTCCGAAACATTACTAGGACATAGGACCATGTGCGGGACATCAACATGTCGAAGTCGAAGGAACGATGAACTCGAGTTCATTCTTTGAATGCACTGTGGCAGACAACAGATCGATGTTTCATGGCATTTCTTACGATTCCTCAACGAAAATACCCAATTCCATTTATTGGAATACCCGTGCCACCAGGTTGTTCACCCATTAGCCATTATGTAAAGTCATTGTTTACATTATATATAAATTGTGAACTATAACTGTCAACTGTGACACTAAAATTTACCCGCTGAATCACCCGTCAAATAAATATTACAGGCTAAGAATAAGAATAATTTTTTGTCTCACCTGAGCCATTTTCTCCCGTTGGTGTTGTTTGGTTAGGAGATTTTTGTTTACGATTTTGCAAGCAAAGATCTCATTGGTCCTCATATCACGAACTTCATAGCATCGGGCAAAACCTCCCTACATAATTGAAAAAAACAAACAAAAAATACATCAATTTAAGTCACTTTTAAGTAATTTGATTTCATCATTTCTGTTCTTTCTAAAGATTCTGAACATATCAAGTCCAAGCCGACCAGAAAAGAAACAAAATACAACATAGAATGATTGAATGGCCGAAGCCGAATCTAATGTAGTTGTGGTTTCAGGGAAATGGATATAAATAATTAAATAGATTACAATCGATTGACGAAATATAACAAACCATTTAGACTACGGATAGTTTATTGACCGGATGGGTGCAATAGCACATCTTACAGTCTACTTGTTATGACGATAATGATTATCGACTATTATTTCCCGGCTTCATAGAACCGTTACAACCATTTAAAGAAAAATAAGGGAAGACAGTTGTACGAAAACTGGACTCACATATCCCATTATTCTCATTCATACATTAAATATTTGATTCCTTCAGACATAATTAGACAGAGGTTAGTGATCGCCAACCAAAATACCCGTTTCCCGGAATTGGAGTAATATTTGAGAGATACGTATATAGGAGCGTTAATAGCACTATTTGCACTATATTGATGCAATATTTACAGTGAATACTTAAGAATATTGTCCGAGCTAACTTCCAATGCAAAAAAATGGCATAATACTCAATACTCTTACTAGTACATCTTTAAAAATTAGAATTGAAGTACTGTAATCAATTTGAACTAAAAACAGGGGTCGTTCAAAAAATATTTCAATGAGAGAAAGCAGTGAAAGTACGTGCCTTGAGTTGAGGCCTTTGTTGTCCAACGGTTTTTAAGTCTCTGAATAATCCCCATATGTTTATTCGTGACTTTTGACCTCAGCCATCCCATCAGATTCATATATCTGACTATTTAAGCCTAATACCTGAGCCCACTTGTCATTTTGTTAGATCAGATTTAGATCAGACTAGATCGGAAACTTTAATCGAAAAACCTCTTGTGCTTATGTCCCAACCCGTACCCTTTCAAACCGCTAAAAATGAAAACGGAAATTCAAATTTCCACTGCTTCCGGGAATAGATTTTTGAAAATATCCAGTTCTAAAAACGATTCATAATGGTAAGCATCATTTTTATAAAAGGATTTCATTTAAATTTTTATTCAAGTGTCAAATTAAAATGACTGTTTGGCTAACTTAAAACTTGACCGCCCATGAGCAAAACTCGAACAAGAAACCAGACACGCCGTTTCAGTCAATTTTTGCTCAAAAAACTAATAAGTATTAAATTCTCAGGTTAAAAATTCAAAAAAAAAAGGATGCGTGCGTCATAGGGTCAAAAATTAAAAATCTTAGAATTAACGAAGTTCCAAATCGATTTTTTATGCCACTAAAAAAAATCTGGCAGGATAGTAGTAATAAATGATATTTCTTAAATATATTTTTGACATGGTGAGCGGTAAGATCAATAATTGACTCATATACAGAATGCCTTTAAAATGATTTATACTCTATTAATTCTGTCTACAATATGCGGAATAATTTCTAGTCCTCATTCTCATGTCATGTCAAAACCTTCCAGTCCGTCAATATAATTTTATTTCTGAAGTAACACGCAACAGGTAAAGCAAAGAGAACAGAAGAACAGCCACATCAAGAAACAAGAAATAGAAAGGAAATACGTAATAATTCCATAAAATTCATTTTTCCACATAACTCATGAATCCAAAATTCCAAACTAAATCTTATGCATTTTTATCCACGTGTACACAAATGCACATAAAAACACAAATTCCAATCCATGCTCACACACTGAGAATGCTATTGTATTTTTGCATTGTGCCTGTGGCTGTGTATGCATTGCAATGCATATGATATGATGGATTGGATGGCCGTTGCCCTGTCCGATGCCATCTCGAATAACTCCTATGCTACTAATGTTAAAATCCTAACCCTACTCTTAATCAAAATAATTATTTTTTTTAAAAAAAAAACACAGGAAAGTGTGTGTACTGACCTTTCCTAGAAATTTGCCTCGATTATACCTCCGACTCTTGGTCTTGTCAAAGATGACGTCTGGGATGTCAGTTTCTGGCTCACTCGGTTGTGGTCTTGCGATAGACGGTGGAGCTAAAATTCCATTCGTCGGTTTCATCATCAATGCGGCCATTTACTTGGGGATTTAGTCGTTGATCAAAAAATTAAATTGATTATTAAAAAAATATAATTTAACCGCTCAGTTTTCTTAGAGGATTTTTCTGTTGGAGGTGTGTGTGTGTATGTGAACGGAGACTTTGTGCAATGTGTGGTGGTTGGTGGTCTGTGGATAAAGACGACGGTCGTAGGATTCGGAATGGAATGAATGCACAGTTTCACTCTCCACGGTCTCCCTCCTATTTTGTATCCAATATTTTTTTGTGTGTGTTTGGAGTTTTAGGATTTGAAGTGAATAGCGTGTGGTTTGGTTGGTTGGAACGGAAGAAAGGCGGACGATCCGGGACTCAGTTCCAATAGACAATCCTAACCCAAAAATGACCGTTGGAAATCATAGACAAGGAGTGACGGATGGATCAAGAGACATCTTTGAGGGTTACAATGAAAACTGACGCAAGGCGGGCATTCTACGGCGCCAATTGGATCTAAATACCCCCCACGAGGATAATGCTAATTAGGTATAATAATTAGTTCTTTGTGTCTTATTAACAAAGTTTTGTATTCCAGCATAATAGAGGTAATCTTGTAGTGGTATGGGTTTGCCGGTCTCGCTATGGAATTATATTCCCAACCCAATTATATGGGTTTTTCTTTCATTGGGTTTTTTTCCTCTTAATAGTACAATTATAAGTCATGCGGAATGTGGGTAATGATTGATGATGGGTGTTTTTTTTACCTTCTCCATGAAAAATAAGCTGGGACACTTGACCCTTCCGAAAGAAATGACAATTAATTTGTGTTATTTTTAACTTGAATGAAAGCACCTTTTATATTATAACGAACGTTTATTGTGTTCGAGAGTACGGCGTTTCTTTACAAACTCTCGTGTAATTAATCTTCCAAGTTACAATAAACTAATTTCCAGAGTTTCAAAACGAGTGCTACATATTTGCAAAACTTTTATCTGTACGTGCGGGTTTATGGAATGGATTTATTTTCATCACATTTTTATAACGGGTTTGAAGTTATGATTCAATACAGTGAGATGGTTTATTAATTTTTATGCACGGTTGCGAATTTCTTTGTGGTTTCCAATATCTGCTGCTGAACTGACTGAACAATAAGTTCTCAAGATAATGCAGGGATTACTATACATATTAATAAGGCTTATCAGCATTACACTGAAATCAGTCATGTATTATGAATTATACGTTTGACTCAACCTTCAAGTGTTTTGAATTTCTTGGTAAAACACCTATTTTTAATCACAGCCTTCACTGTCCCAGAAAGATAAAAATGTTCAATAACCCCTAAATCCCTTCTCAAGAAATATACACCTTGTCAAACTGATATTTTTAAATAATGTTCAACTGTTATAATGAGTATATGACACGACACTCACTGTTAAAAGGACGACCGTATATGTTAAATTATGCTTCTCGTTCATCAAATAATCCAGACATGGACATGGTTTTGGATACCATATTTACTTTGCATGGATTACCTATTAAACTTGTGATTGTGATTGAACCATCAGACTATTCGGCTTCGCTTTTTCGATTCAACGTAATTATTGGTTCTATCAATGCGTACAAATAATTTTCAGATTTATTTATATCTGACAATTCGGTCCACCATATTATGCACGCAGCACGCAGTTCTAAACTATTCCGTTTATTCGTAATATAAAATATTCTGATCAGATTGAATTGATTTCATCATTCAGATATGAGATGAAATTCAGATTTGTGCATTATTTTGTCAATGCTACTCATGTACCCATGTGTTGCCAATACTTTTAATCCGATCTGTCCACTCTTCACTAAATTCAAATTCAAACAATACCCAAGGAAATATTATTTAGTTTCTATCGGAATGTAAATAATTTCTATCTTGTGAGGTGTAGTTTGGATTTTGGAAGGGTACATGAACGCAATTGTTTCGAGATAAGAATTTGACTGTTTTATTGTAAAGCCATGTGCACTGTATGTGGTTCTTAAAGCGTGCTGTAGCATTACGATGGCGTTTGTTCAAATATGAGTTTAGAGTAAACAGGGTTAACATCTCCATTGTGTACGACTATCTCAAAGAAACTGGAGAAGAGCACTCAATTTTTTTTATTTAAAACAATCAGATCATATTATTTTCATCTGCGTCCAGTAACATTTTGTATTTTTGATTTCAAGGCAAGGCAAGTTTGATTTTGAGAGTATTGTAATTGTAACAGGTTAACACAATTTTGCTGAGATTCAGATTCAACTGGGCTATGCATGGGGCCAGAAAAATGGAGTGTTTGAACTTCACTCACATTCTTGTTTTTGTGTTTTGTCATTGCAGTAAAAAATAGGTGTACGCACGTGTGCCTTCTGGTATGCACGCAACACGCAATACATGGGCATACAAATTTTCACGAGGGCATCGGTGAATGTCCTCCTGTCTTCCGGTGTATTTTTCCGTCTCACCAACATTACATAACCTCTCAAAACTCTCAATGCCCATACTTTGCATGACTTTTTTATTTACTTTTTTAATGCGTGTGGTAGTCTGTTCTAATATACTCTACATTTTTACACATTATAAGAATTTGGGAATTTTATGATTTTTATTCACATATTTCGGCTATCATTTTTTACGTATCTGTAATGTGTCTGTAAATCTTTGATGGACATTTGAACATAATAAGTCAACACGTTTTAAAACATGGATCAATGAGTTGAATACAAATAAAACATGCTTCGGGGCTTTTCCAATATAAAGGCCTTGTTTATTTCCCGTATTTTTTTTTCATGCGATGACCTTGACCTGGGGTTACTTCCATCTCGTGCGAAAAACGCATCACAAAATTTGGTTTCAAATCACGCGATTGTAGTTCAATAAATTCTTCCTAAACCCTAAATTCTTAAATCTAATTCTTCTGTTATGATGGGGTTTTGTCCCGCATGGAAATTATAATGCCACTATATAACACGACAGTCGTGTTAATTAAGAGTTCGGGTCTCCTTCAACCTGCCATTTAAAATGAACAGTTTTGAACAAAAAGCTATTACTTTGTACAAGAGTATGTTGTGTAAGTGTAAGCCATGTATATCAAATATTGACGCCTATTCAACAAAATAATACATGACAAACCTCCCACATACTAACTACAGCGTCACTTTGCAGTAGTGTGCAGTGTTATCCGACAAATTGTAAAATGTAAAATCTTTCCTTTCTCATACTAAAAGCCCATTCTGTTGGCCATTGCCCAAAAAATAAACAAAGTTTATTTGTCATGAACTGGACAGTTATAAATGTCTAATCATTCTATGAAATATTTAAAAATACTGTCCTCGGTAGTCAGCAGGTGGTCTTAATAAATTTCGGCAGCGTTGGCTCAGTTTCAACTTTCAACTGTTTCACTATTCGAAAGTCTAGTTGCTCCGAAGTTTCAATTAATGATTGTAGGTGACGCGAAGGTGAACATTATTATGATTATATGGTGCCCTGTTTTCAGAAATTTTAAAAGTTAGATAATGTGTGCGAAAGGACTTTCCCAAGACTTTTCTGTCCATATTTCTAAGGCTCTAGAAGGAAATACGATTAGTGGTCTATAAATGTCTGAATGCGTTCGTGTCTGATTCGTGTTGTTTTGTTCGTTTGGCCGATTTGGTCATTTCACTATTTTACTAATAATGTAGTTGAAATAACAGAAGAATGTAATATCAGATTGGATAACGATTTTGACAAAGGGTCAGAATCATCTCTCTCTGGAAAATTCCATGGGATAAGGTATCAAAGGGATAAGCGGCTGTCGTGCTTATTTAACTTGAAACTGTGCTCTTGACGAGATTGGAGTGTTGTCACAACTAATCAAATGGGTATCCCTGTATATTTGACAACAATGAGCACTATTCGATCAGTAACCTGAAAGAATTTGGGAACATTTAATTTTATTCATTCTGACTGTCAAAGGCTACTAATGGTAATGGTTGACAACTTTAAGCAAATTAACGATGTCTGTCATTACACAGTTTAAGGTCTAAAAGCGTCAGGGAGTTTCGCAAGAATGTATAAATGCAGATGACATCGTACATTGTTAGTGGGTATGCATATGAATATACCGTATGTATATACGCCGAATACAACCCCATCAACTCCGGCTGGGTCAGAGTCTCATAGTACACTTTCTTTATTCTTTCCAATTTCGCCACTTTCTCCTATGGAGAAAGACCTCCTCTCAAGAAAGACCAGAATTGTATTTACGCCTGGAGATCTCATTTAACCAGGAGTAGTCGGTCATTGACGGTAATTCATAATTACATCCAGGGTGAACCATGTTTAGTTAGTACTGTGTAAAACGAGCTTTTTGCATTCGCTCGCAGGAGACACAAATCTGATAACATGATGCATTTTTTTGGATTTCCCAAAAAGCAGCAAGGAATTAACTTTTAAACAGATAAAGTAAAAGTTGATACAAGTTACAGATCCTACCGTAGACAGATGTATTTTTGACCATTCAGTTGAGCTCCAAATTAAATGCAGTGCAGACGTGCTTTAATGATTGACCTTGTTGACTTAATTGAATGAGTTTCTAATTTTTATTGCTTCACACAGGGAAAGAGTATACAACTTCATTAACTACTTATAAAGCTAAATATACATGGGTATTTGGGTGTGAAATTATTTTAGTGCAAGAATATTTCGCCGCATTGTGTGAAGTGGGAAAAATTCCACTCCCGTATTGATCCTATCAATCCACGGTCTCCCGTCTGAAGGGAGAAACCAATTTCCTAATAATTGATGTCATTTTCGCCTTCTTTTCCAACCAGGCTGTCCTAAATGTGAATCTGTAATTCGTATAATGAACTTGACTTTATTTTGATTTTACAGAAACACAAACAATTGTACGTAATAATCAGAAGCAAGTTTATAAAATTTCTGTAAGTGAATTCAACGTCAAAGCAAACATAATTTCATTTGAAAAAATAAAACCATAAGTATTACAAAACTAAATCTTGAGCGAAATCCTACTTTTTGTTTCGCACTCGCTCATCTTACAATTCTTTTGATGCAAACCTGATTGCCTGATTTTAAATTAAATTGAATTATGGGTAAGTAACAAGCATGTTGAAGGTGAATTGGGTTAATCTATCCCAGCTGAGGAGAACGATTGTGTTCCTGAACGAGTACATTGATCCAGAAGAGCATTTCAACCTGTAACAAGACGAGAACAATGCCAGATTGATTTTTTGTTCATGTTTGTCTTCAATGCAGCTGAGACTCCTCCCCCATGCGGCCAAATATGCGACACTCTCTTGATTCACGTTCCCAGCAATTCCCAACATTGTCAATGTTTCGAACAAACACCTCATGAGACAGAATGGAAATACGACGTAGGTAGAAAAGTCAAGGCTCGTGTACCGGATACATGAAAAAATAAGTAACCCTGACATTGTGAAGAATACGAGTGGAAACCAGGCCAAGAAGTACACAAATGCTTCATTTATTAATTTAGTCAACAGCTGGGCCAGGCGATAGCATCTCGGAGCTCTTTTACAAAGACCAGGTCCATCCAAGTATCTGTAGTTCAAATAAGTAAAACAAATCCGAGATTAATTAACGAGCATAAACAATTTCGGAGGAATGGTTCCGGTGTGCAGCAAAACTCACAGGAGACCAAAGATATAACGAAGAATTGGCAAAATCAATCAGGTGGACTTTTCGACAATGAAGACTGCAAAGTTTAAAAACTCCAACGACTCGGAAAAACTATCAACCCATCCGAAAAGAATCTTAATTCTGACAATGATTTTGGCATCTGTGGTGATTCTACAAACTAATGACTCTAATGCAAGATTTCAGGTTAAAATCAAAAGTGCCTTACTTGTGTTCACTCAGATCTCCGTTCGTCATAACATTTCTGATCCAGACGAGTCCCAGGAATATCATACACCAATTGAAGCTCCATAAATAGATGGCATCACCAACAACCAAATGCTCAAAAGCCACAAATGGCAGAGCTCCAATGATACCCACAGGTACGTCAATTGATGAAGCACAGGGTAGAAGCACCGAACTAACGTAATGCGGGACACATGGACATTTCACCAACACAGCCGCGTGAGCCCCCGGATTTACGTACAACAAGAACGAACTCACAAGGAGAAGTCGTGATGGCCAATTACTGTATGGCTCCTTCGCAGAGGTTTTCGGATCTTTTTCTAAAATATAAAACAGTTAAACATAATTTTGGGAAAAAAACAAATTATGGGAAAAACATTTTCCGTAAGGTTCAAAAATATACCAGAAAATATGGGAATTCTTGGGTCATTAATACACGAAACCGATCGGCGGGATTTCATTGGCTAGGGAGCATAAACGATGCGAATCGAAATCAATCTGCGTAACAAGAAATAACCCTGAAATAATTTGCACTTCATTTTCTCGAATATGAGAATTGTTAGGAAAGCTAAGAATGCCAAACGACTTTAACCTTCCATTTTGGGTAGGAATTCAACGAACTTTGCATGTCACCATAATTTATTTAAATGTAGTGGTGTGAGAGGTTTTCCTTAACTTTGAATAAATAATAATTAGTCATATAATATTAAATTAACTTACTTCGTATTTCCTCCAATTCCAAAGCTTCGAAGAGTGAATTTGCAAAAAACAAGATTTCCTCCCTTTTCAATTCATACTGAAGATTTCCAGCACAGACAAGACCGTAAGCCACGAGCCAAATGATGTTCATGATTCGAAGCATTAATGGGAGAGTGTCGTCATTGAATTTTTGAAAGAATCGAAATGTGACCCAAAAGAATATAAAATAAACGAGGAGTGTATGAAGTCGAAATAGGATTTTATGAATTCTTGAAATATCTCTGGATAGGCGGCATTTTTCTGAATCCCATTGATAAGGAATGACCTTGAGGAATGCCCCGATTGCCATCATAGTGGCCAAGGCCTCACGAGCTCTTAGGGTCAACATCTTCGGAACTGGGATTTTAAGCCTAGAATTGAGAAGAAATAAGGCGAATTAGTGGATTTATAATTAACTGGCAATTTTAGAAATGTCTTCAACATTGTAACTTACACAGGCTGTTTTTTCTTCTTTAGAAGAAGAGTGAGTCTGGGGATTTTCCTTTAAAATTTAAAAAAAATGTGTTTTTGATAACAAGAGAATTATTTTTATTCCAAGTTATTTTTTTTACTGTAATGAAATGAAATGTCCCTTATTTCAGGGAATTGGATTTTGTACAATTAATTGACTTTACCAAAGAGGTGGTCGACTCATTTCGTTACAATCTCCAAATTGTAACTGAAATGGATTTTTAGAAACACTCTGAGATGATATATGATGATTTTCTTTAATTATCCGTTTCCGTTGTACCAAAGTAAGACGGAGTACGTGCACGTAAAAAAATTGGCATTATTAGCCTGAAATTGTGTCCACTTTCATTAGCTTCGCATAAATCCGAACTTATTATCGATGAGGTATAATGACCATTACTGACTGAACGGTTTAGCTTGAACTCGTAGAATCCAAGATCCTATCAAAATTGTAAGAGCTTAGGATGGATCGATTCACCCGCATTGCCTATATCTACGTGAAACATGTTAAGTCTAGTTAGAGTCGACGCTTTAGAAATAATAATTATTTAAATATTCAATGTTTTTTTCAGTTTTATTATTATTTGACACGACACGTAGGCTTTCGACTTACGAGTTAGAGGGTTTACTTGGTTTTTCAAGTATTAACCATCTGATTTATAAATCCGACGACTTAATTAAGATTGACAATTAAGATTCCACACATGTGTTGTTATGTATTGCGAGTACTGAGTCGATTTCCGAGTACATGTCATAATGGCGATATATGGCAATTCAATAGTCAAATTCTGAAATTCCTGAGATTCTTGTACACTGATATCGACTATTATCGAGAGAAATGGTTCCTACGATTGTCATCAACGCATTAAGGTTACAATACAGAATTTAAGGTCCATATCAGTTGTCCCCAATTAAGATAATTTAGAATTGTACTGGGAGAGTCAAACGTAACTGCTAGCTTCTTTTTGGAACTGGGAATTACTACTGAAATATTCGTTTTAGCTAAAGTGTATTTCCGTGTACGTACTTTCGATTAAGATTAGTCAACGTGCACCAATACAAACACCAAACAACAATATCGGCCAAATTGCACAGTTCAGCAGGTTAAAAGGAAATACGATGTACTTAATGGACTGGCCGTTTACTACAGTGGATCGGTCAGCGGATTGCTACTTCTTTATTCTGATGGGAGGTTCGAGATCTTTCCGACAAACATGGTGTGGCAGTGCCTTCCGGGGTGCGACTTGCTGGCACGCGAAATATCAACCCTGCCCATCCTCTCCGATAAATATACAATGATGTCTACCCCCGTTAATGTAAAATTAATGAATTAACGCCTGCGTAATTTTTAAAGGTTTAATAACTTTTACGGGTGGCGTGTTACACACAACCTAGCATACTTGAGAGACCCGGAACTTTGTTGTCTTTAACTGTTTCCGGTTTTACAAGGAAGTTCCAAAAAATTTCAGAACTTTTGACTAACTTTTGAGTCACCCAGTATAGGAGAAAGTATAGGAGAAAGTATAGGAGAAAGTATAGGAGAAAGGAAAAGTGTATAATCAGTTGGGGAAAACGAAGATTCGCATCTAACCCAAATTATTTAATCATAACGCTATGATAAGGAGTGTATTATAAGTGTGGTATTGACTAGTCATGTAACTCATGGATTGGTCAGTTCTATTCTTATAGTACAGTAAGATAAAGACATTTCGGTGTCACCACAGCTGGCTACGTGAAATTTTTAATTAAGAGTCCGCTCTAACGGATTCATTAGCAAATAGCACGGATAGATTCCTACCAATATAAGGCTTAATAAGCAATATGATTTGAATGAGGCTAATGAAAGTGTCACAATAAAACGCTTTGCCAATCAATGAAAAATCAAGCAAGCCGTAGTACAATTAAAATCAACCCCTTGACGGACATTCCTCTAAATCAGATCTCTATTAACCGAATTTCTCCTTCAACTCTCACTCAATAGCGCTTTGAATGCCTGAGGCCTAAATATCCATATATCGAACTAGATAACTCTCGAACTCTTTTCTGTTCACATTTAGCAGTTTGATTATGGATACACATGGTACCGACAAAAATTCTGAATGACGGATGCCGCGTTATCCGTCAAAATATAAAGGCAATTTTTTACTGTTCTGAATTTAAATTGTTGCCATGAAATTAGTTAATCAGTAAATGCTCACTTCTTTAAACTGTCACCTGATTCGCATGCTAGATAGTGCCGTTTCTAAGGAATTATAATGCACTACAGTAACACTTCTACTGCCCTGTCGTAATAATAGAGGTAAAACCACCGAAAACCTCTCACAGAACTAATGAACACAATTATACCGAATTTCTGAACATGGACTCCTAAACATTCACCTGTCAATAATAAAAATGACTCGATAGCATTTTGTGTAAACTCGGAACGAAGTTTCCTGTAAATGATCACACGTACCCAAAATTATGGCACTTTTAGGACTTGAAGTCAAGTAATTAAAGAACTGAAAATAACCAATTATGTACAGAACAGGCGAATTTCTGGTTTAACTGGTTTAACGTTTAAATAGGTTCAGAATTTAGATGAGACATTTTTCCGTCTCGTGAAGTCAAAATTCCGTCCATAGTTTGTTAAGACTGGTGTTTTTTTTTATTCTAGAAAGACTCGTTCCTGCACTAAAGTGCAGAATAAGAAAGACACGCTTGTGATTAGTGCAGTCAGACTAACGAAGAAAGCAAATTTTCAAGCAAAAATCAAAGATCGACAAGAAGGTCTTCAAGCAATCAGACTAAATGACCTGATCATGCAATACGGATTTAAACTTTTGCTCACTGCTAGAAATTGTATAGCAATTAGTGTAAATAGCAAAATGAATTGGGAAATAATTTCAGAGACCACGCAACTATATGACCAAGCATTTGGTGTGTATCCTTGACCAGCGTGTCTGGAAAGATTACAGTCGTGTGCGGGTGTGTGTTTAGACAGACTAAACAGGGTTCATCTACGAAAAGCATTTTGGAGCCATTTTTCTTTGCAAAGTGATCCAACATTGTCATAAAAATTATGGTATTACTACATGAAACTCTTAATCGATACACGCGACTAGGTATTTCAGGTGTACTACCCTAAATGAGATCGCCAATGCCGATAACGTGACGTGAATTGCCACGGTTTATAATTGTATTTGTAACTATTTATTTGGTCTCAATCGAGGCCACCGGGCAGCCAACTGGAAGAAATCAAAATGTATTCCGTATGCTCGTAATTTGCTAGTGCATTAATGACGAGCCACAAAAATTAGTCTAGCTATTCAAAAAAATTTCTTGGCTATATAAATAGTAGCATAGTTTACTCTAACAGAGGAATCTCAATCAAAAAGACTAACAAAAATCTGAAGTGCCAGAATTCGTATTATTGTTGTGGTCATGGTCAATATTACCAAATCTAATTCTGGACAAAATATACAAAGGAAATCTTTTTTACTGCACTCCACATTAATTGGTAAAAGAATATCTCACCATAAACTCGTCTCCTTTCGTTTCATCGTTTCGAATTCCATAGTAAGCTTTCACACAATCGACTTGAAATAAGAACACTCCGATTGAGTACGAGTTCCAAGATTGTACCGTCAAGGAAATGTCGGACTATAAACTCGCAATTGACTTCAAAGAACAATTTCTTGTACTGAAATTATTGCACACTTGAGAGACTTTGAAGAAATTCAGACCAGTTCAACTTGTTTAAATACTATTGCAATAAATGGTCAAGACTCGGCTTCCGAATTACAAAAATGTAAGGACGTCATATATTCCTTGAGAAATACTCGGAATTCATATGAATACTTCAAACTTGTTCATCGGTGGAGTAATTTCCCTATATAAGAACAACCATTAGACGGAATAACAACAACATGGACAGCAAGGAATTGTCTTGTCAAAAATGTAAAGCATGGAAACTCCTTTTTTCGATTTACAAACCGAATTTTCCAATTAATCATTCACACCCCACACAAACTGGACAGAGAGAACTGTTGTGACCACGTGATGAGAAGTCGTTAGTGTTACAGAGCCCAAAATATTCGGATGACGTTAATACAAATCCAACACACATTCTCCACTTGGTCATTCTGAAGTCCATTCTTGAGTCACATTCTTGTAAAAAACATGAACACGTGATGAGAAGGTGTTACTATTAGTATTACGTTCAGACTCCGAAATTGACTAATAATAGAACAATACAGCCCGAAAATAAATGATTTGACATGAAAACAATCTAGCAATACCTTGTTTGCACCACGTGATGAGAAGCTGCTACTATTACTACCAATTTTTATAGACCAAAATAGACCAATTTGAGAATACAACGCAGCCCGAATAAAAATAATTCAAAAATAATTTGGCAGATCAGTGATCGGTAGCCTTGTGCGTTGAGTGAAGAGGGACAGCTAAGGCATTTTTGGCTAAGCTTTGGCCCAGATGATTGAACTTCAGCGCTGGTGTGACCCATATTTCCAGCAGCCATACTCCGTAGATGTTACTCCGTACATAAACTGAACAATTTTCAAAATTATTTATAAAAACAGTAGTAACATTAATAAAAACAGAAACCAGTGAATCCTGCGAAGTGGATGCAAGATCTTCCACAGCAGGGTAACTTTTTCTTTTCTAGTACAACAAAAACTAAATTGGCCTATGCAGGCTTTGAACCTGCGTCTTATAATAGGGGGAGTACTTAGAGTACTATGCTAATAGGCCAGATGGTGTTCGAGCTTGAACAAAGGAGATACTTATACTTGACCTTTTGAAAGCTGAAAGAATAAAGTGTGGTCTAAAAGTACAAAAATTAAATTGGCCTATGCAGGCTTCGAACCTGCGACGAGAAACATTTGAGGATCTGGGGGAGTACTTAGAGTACTATGCTAATAGGCCAGATGGTGTTCGAGCTTGAACAAAGGAGGGACTTATACTTGACCTTTTGAAAGCTGAAAGAGTAAAGTGTGGTATAAAAGTACAAAAATTAAATTGGCCTATGCAGGCTTCGAACCTGCGACGAGAAACATTTGAGGATCTGGGGGAGTACTTAGAGTACTATGCTAATAGGCCAGATGGTGTTCGAGCTTGAACAAAGGAGATACTTATACTTGACCTTTTGAAAGATGAAAGAATAAAATGTGCAACCAAAATGAAATTGGCCTATGCGGGCTTTGAACCTGCGTGTCATAATAATTGGAGGCGTACTTATAGTACTGCGCTAATAGGCCAGATGGTGTTCAAACTTGAACAAAGGAGGGACTTATACTTGACCTCTTGAAAGCTGAAAGAATAAAGTGTGGTATAAAAGTACAACAACAACCCCTAGGGGGAAGAATATATAGAAATACACACGGAAGATGGATGGAAGAAATTAAGATTTTTATGACTTGAAAGATTTTTCATCCTGCGACTTATCATATTTTCTCCTAAAATTAAAAATTTACATACCCGAACTGAAAACTTTATGTGTGGATTCGTGGCTGAGAAAATTTTATAATGTACTGGAAGGGCCGAGTCAAAATAAACTGAAAATTTTATGTGTCGGATCGGGCAAGAATGAACTGAAATATTTATGGGTTAGACCGCGTAAATAAAATAAGGATTTTCCGGAATGTGAAATGAGCTTGATTTGAGATATGTTGAATCCTTTGGTTTTAGAACCATTAATTTTCGATTGGAAGGGGAATGTGTGAGAATTCACAGGTACCTGAATTTCTGAATATTATCACCCGTTTAAGTAGGGGACAGAAACAGTAAATACAAATTGCACCTTTCTCTCGCTTTCCCCCTTGGTCTTTATGGAGAAAGGTGTCAAACTTTGGATCAACCGAACTTATACCAGAATGAACAGAAACACAAGCTCGGGCTCTTAATTAGTGTAATCTATATATATCTCTGCTTCCTGAAAATCACGCACGTTTGGAGACATGTGTTATTTGACCTTGTTAACTTATTGTCTTACTAATATTTTTTCTGAAAATCTACTTCTGTACAGTGTACGAACTGTTGTAGTTTTTTAAAGCTATCTACTCTATAAATACATGTTCGTAGTTATTCCATAGTTGGAAGTTGGAACACCGACACAAACCCGACAAAATTGTAGTGTGAAATCATTTCAGAAAGAAATACATAAGCTGAATGATTGAGGAACCAAAATGTTTTGACCCAACCCTTACTAAATACTCTGAACTACAATAAATAAAAATCTGAAGTCTTTTTGTCCGAATCGAACGTAATCCATTGAAATAGACAGCAAAGGGTATAACAGTACCTTTAACCGTCACAAACAAAAATTGATTTGTGCACTTGTGAGAATAAAAACACGAGATGCTCGCTGTCTAAATGTATGACAGAAATTTTCACTCTATCAGGAAAGTCACTACCTTATGCCCACGCTGCGCTGCATATTCCTCATTTAAAAGAATGCTAAGCTCTAGTAAGTAAAAAGTATGTCACTGAAATGAGAAAAAATGTTCTGAAGTACAAATTCATTATTGACAGTAACGACATTTCTCAATCGACAATTAAACGATAAACGACAATCTCTGGCTTACTTTTCTACGAATCCCTTGATGTCGGTTTACTAACTTTCAGATAATTTGCAAGCAATTTATCAATAATATCTATAACTACACGTTTTTACTTAAGAAATCTCGGAATATAAATGTCATCTCTTCAGGGATGATTGGGGACAACATGAGCAAGAGTAATTGAGCCTTATTATTTGGATATTATTTCCCGAAGTCATACAGACTATTTCGGTCAACTTATGTACTTTTTTGTATTTTGCAATATTGAGATTCAGCTTATGACCTCTCACTGGGTTTTTGCCGACATCGGAACATATGGAAACAAATAGCACGTCCAACATGCTAATAGAGACTCCACGATGTCCAACTCTTGAAAGGAATGGATGGTCACCTAGCACCACGCAAAAGTACACCAAAACAGCTCCAAAATATTCCAGGTATTTCATTTCTTGTTCTTGAATTCAGACAATTTTCTCTCCACCACCTGTCGGTCATGAAATAAAACTTTGTCATTCCCCAAAGTTAGACTTAGGGTTTTCTGGGTTCCACTTTCGGGCATTTTATGGATTCGGAGCTTTTTATTAGTTTCATTGTGGTTAAGTTCAAATTACGTACTTGCTTGGTTAATTGACATTCTGTGTTTATGAAACATGAACGTGAAGAAGTTGTACAAACACTTTCTTTATAGGTTAAGTAATTCGAAACTTTTCTAATCAAAATATTTTTTAAAATAATTTTTTCAGTCCCTGTCGGACTCTTCAGTGATAAAAACTTTCACAACTTTGCAATTAAAAGAAAAGTTTTCAATATTCCCTTTGAAAATTTTTGTGAACGATCACAGTCCCAAATCTAATCTCGATGAACTCATTTTTGACATTAGTGAAGGAGATACGATTGTTATATGACAATGCTTGAGACACTATTATTTATATCATACACAAGAAAATGATTTTTGAAAACATGAATTATATTACTAACTCATAGCACTAATTTAAAAGAAGAACTCAGAAATAAAAAATTAATAAATAAATACACATTTAGAGTCTAATACAAATCCGAGGGTTCGGGGTCTTTAAGGACTGCACATTTTGTATTGGTTAATTTCTTTCTTTCATAGTCAGAAGAAGTCAAAAATAAATGTTGACCTTTTGAATGGATATATCGGAGGTAATTTTTTGTGTAAAAGTTCTTTTTATTTCAACCTTTCAGAACATAATCGACTTCTTAAGGAAATACAGAGACGAATGAAAAGAAAACTATAGAAATGAATGTTACTCCCATCGTCCCATCCAAAGATCTCCAAAAATCCCTGGATTGAATCTTTCACTTTCTATTCAATCAAAAGTGTTTCCATTATTTTATAACTTAATTAATAATGCCATGATTTCATTAATTTAAATTTCATCACTAGTTTAATAACCGACGGTACTTATTTTAGATAATACGCAC
This sequence comes from Protaphorura armata, assembly GCA_034700305.1. NCBI lineage: Eukaryota > Metazoa > Arthropoda > Collembola > Poduromorpha > Onychiuridae > Protaphorura > Protaphorura armata. The sequence continues at coordinate 60,854 of JAQIXO010000015.1, forward strand.
TACGTAGTTTGTAAAATTCAATTTATCGTTTTGATGGCTATTTCTGAGTTTTATACAACAGCTTCCGAAATTCCGCTCTACACTCGCGTCAATGGATCCAGAATTGGTGCGTCAACTTAGACTGTACACTGTACGTATTTGCTGGAAAAGTAATAAGCGGATGCGGACATGCGGAGACGATGACGAAACCTTGAGCTCTCAAACTTCTAACACATGCGGGGGTGTATATCTCTAATTATGTCGCTAAATCGAGTTGAGATCAGGTTATCACTGATAAAACTCGTATACAACAACATGGCAAAGTACTGCGAGTATTAACAGAGTGGAATTCGTAGAACTCTGGAATTAAACTCGTCAGTTTTATGTAACATGTATTAGACTAATTACTTCATTGATTCTTTGAATCGTAGCAACTGCACCAAAATAATACATATAAGTATTACATTTCCGATTAATAACATGTTATTCCAAAATATTCCAACACATAATCACTCCAAGCCAGATAGGTCAAGATTACATCCATACAGTGTTAACGTAAAACACATCTTTACACTTTGTGAAATATTAAGCCCAGCAGGAGGATAATAACTGAAAATGTTGTATTAATGTTAATGTTACTCCCCAAGACAGAACTTTTCTAATTTCTATGAAGCAAGTGAACTTAAAAATGACCAAGGTAAAATAAATTGCTGCTCAGCATTTTTAGTGTTTCTTTAATCGTGTTGGCGAATTCACATTATACAAAGAATGAAATTTTGCTTCTCAACAACTGATCTCTTTTAAAGTTGTCCCAAAAAAATTCGTCGTAGTAGAGGAACTGACGTTTCGAAGGTACCTCTGATGTATTCCTGTTAAACAGTTTTTGAAAATATCATTTTTCAGAATTGCAGAAGTAAGATAAGCTGACCTTGACCTTGACCACCACAAAACTCATCATCAAAGGAATTGCATCCCTGGAGTTTTTAACGACGTCCTCCCCTTCGCAAATTTTGCGAGGTATCTCCTTAACTGAACGAATCCCTATGTATCAAAAGAGGTATTCAAAATATTCTTAACAATGAATATTTACAAAATTGAGAGTCCCATATGCATATGTATCTTTCACTGAATCGAATTGATTCGATTCACTGTTTCAAGGCTATTTCTGAGAATAATAATTCTACATTCCACGTTCTATCTGCTCCGCGCAATACTGTTCCGCTTTCCAAAGTTAAATTAGAATTCCGAAAACAAAAGCAATTGAAAATATGCTGACATCATGTTTTGAGATTTCTCTGGAATGTCTGGAAATTCTTTAAACCAAAAATATATTTATATCGTCATGAATATTCTAATGTGCTTACAATTTTTAAGGCACTTCAATCTTCAATCGAATGCGGATTGAACTGGTTAACCTACAGTTAACGTTCAACGGTTACTAATTACCGAATTGCATGAATTGAAATGGGTTTTAATCGATGATGACCTTTCACTTTTAATTCAAAAATATATGCATGGTTACAAATTCGGGCCTTAATTGTGTATCCTTTATTGACCTTCGAACTTCAGGTCTTATGTAGTTAATTTTGGAACTTGCATCACCAACAATTGTGTCGTCTTAGTAGGAAACGATGAAGAATTATATGCGCGAATATTTTTGAATGATACAATATATTCAAATTCTTCTAGCCTGAGTTAGTCCTTAATATCTATTATCCAGCATGAATTTCCACCGACTCTCAGTTTCTTTGTCTTCCTGAATAAATGCTGAAAACGGGGTACAGTTTCGTTGTGTAATCATCGAAACTTTTGGATCATCGAGGTTTACTTGGGAAATTAAGACAACTGGCAACCGATATCATGTAATGTGTTAACGGGTCATACGTAAAAATAAAAGCACGGTATGAAAAGTATGTGAGAAAAAATGTTTCGTCAAAATGTAAAACGAAATATTGGTTTGTGCGTTCTCTGCTCATGAATCATGATTCAGCGGCAGCATTCTGTTCGCCCATCCATTCAGAGGTGAAATAAGGACTTGCATATGCACTCAAATTACGTGGAGATCCCGTGATCCAAATCAATATTATTCTGACTAAAGGTCTGACAACCGTAAGGTACTGTAAATGTAAATATATCGAAACTTTTCAAAAAGCACCATATGCCTGTCTCACTAACAAATGCGATGTAACAGGAGTCGGAATATAACAACCCTGGACAATAATTGTAACATACTGAATTATTTTGAGGCAATTATGAAATACCGTAGTATATCGTATAAACTTATGGAACATTGGAAATATTGGAATACAACTGGACACTGTTGGCCAGAATTGAACGCAGCCAGACCACACTGATATCAAGAATCAACCTTTCACACCGTACACGGTGGCCCAAATTTCATTGTGCCAAAATTATGTGCTGACTGAATTATTTCGAGCACATCTTATAATAATACAACCTTAGATCGAATTGAGCCTGGGACTACTTGAAATCACCACTACCAGCAAACCAGCTACCATACAGGGTGCACCAAATTATCCTATACGTACCAGATAAACTAAATTATTTTTAGAATTTCTTTCGATCTACCCTAGTACTGAACAGTAACATAATGGAGCTGTACTACAAAACAACAACGGTACCCAGAATTGAACCCGAGTCCATGGCTGTCACTCTGGCACTTACATGATCCTTCCATACAGGGTGTCCAAACTTACGGTCGGGCTGTACCAAAAGTACGGAACAACTTTACACATTTATGCTTAAATCTGTAATATCCTGGTGCTAAACACTAACATTATAAAACCCGCACAATATGCAATACAGCGGTAGGAGTAATTGAACCCAGGACCATACCATTTCCAATGTACCATACAGGGTGTCCCAGATTACGACGATTACAGTGTGTATCAAAAGTGGTGATGGTAGCAACATAGGAAGACATGCGCTGGCCGACCTGACGTCAGTCCTCTCGTGCAGTCAAAACACGCATATTATTCCTAGTCCACCAGTTCCTTCGTAGAAACCAGATTCAGTGTGAGTCGAACTTTCAGCAAGTGTGGACCTATGAGTTACAATTTACTATCTGAGCCCTAAAACCTCAATCAAAATACACAAAACACTTTCCAAGGGATTTGTCATAAAACTGAACAAAAATTTTTTGTCTGTGACAGTCGAAACACTGAACTCAAAATTGTGAATTTTTCTTTGGGGGGAAAAGTGTGTTGTCGTTTCTCAAAATCCAACTAGAGAAACGACACAAAATATTAACAATACAAAAACTATATAGAAAAAATAAACTCTTTATTGTCAAACAAACGTTAAAATAATTTCATTCAATATTTTTTTTTGGTTTTATTTTCTCTGTCAAAATAACGAGACTAAAAAAAATTGGGGAATTTGTGGTGGTGGATGAGACAGTCGTGTGGGAGCTAACGGATCAAATCATAAGGAGGACACTCAGCAGTTAGCTCACAATTTAAAAAAAATGTCCTCACCCAGTGCAGGAAAGAGACGGATGGACACGGATGTCATCAAATTGTGAGTTAATTAATACTTTTTTTTTAAAAAAAAATATAGCAAAAATACACTATTTTTGAGAAGTTTCTTATTTTCCTTTGTCTGTGTGTGTTTTTAAAAAGTACGACGCACGACGTCATAAGTCATAAACTAAACATGCATAAACAAACACCATAATCATACTACCCGTGAAATTCAGGGCTTTTTGCACGACCGAGTATTTTGATTTATTGCTTGAAACTAATTGAGTCATTTTTATGACTTGTTTAGAAAAAACAATTGAAATGAGAGAGTTAAAAGGGTGACTGGGTCATGTTTTCAGTTGTAGCCAAAAGTTTAAGACACTCATTTCATTATTGTGTTTATTGTTGTTGTTTTAAAAAGTGAGACAAAGGGAACTTTTGATCATATGGTACACCATGTTACATGTTGACGTAAACAATAAATGCACAGCTTAGAAGGAAATGAGGACAAAGAAAAGAAGTTCAAGTGAAATTGGGTGGAGAATTAGTCATTTGAATGCTATTTCAACTATTTTTGAAGTGATAATCTGATATTTTTAGATGAGAATGGGAGAAAAACTTCCTTTAGTCCCATTAGTGTGGCCTTCTACAAATGTAAGATTCCGGAGCATAAAGTGTAGGAATTCCATCTTCTGCATCAGTTGTTAAATCGAACAGATTTGGATTTTGTATGTTCCTCTAAAGTTAAAGTTGGATAAAGGAAACGTAACTTTGATGGAATCCATGCATACTGTCTGAATCTGAATTGTTTCAATACATACAATGCAAACATTCAAAGTAAATAAAAAGGATTGAAACAATTCAAAATTTATATAAATCCATCCACACTACTACTTCTACGAACTGTACAATTTCTTGAGTCTGAATCCTGAAACTTTCTTGTTCCTTTCAGATTTACCTCTCTACCTGTTGACTTACCATACTTATGAATATTTTAACTGTGTGAAACAGTTGTACTGTACTACTATTATTTGACATGATCTTATCATGAACTAACTAATAATCCAACCTCCCGAGCCAGCATTCTTGTATTTTCACACAATAATGATAATATTTTTGTGTAATACCACACTAAAATTGTACCCTCTACTCTACTACTGCTCTGTTCTGTTTCTGTTCTTTCTTATCACGCCTCCCTCAACCTTCCCTTCCTTCCTTCCTCTCCAGTTACTGATGGTTGCCAGTGCCAGTGAATAATGTTGTGTATGATTATATTATTTGGTCACAAATAAAACCAGCTGATGATGGCTGAGTTAGCAAAGAAAGTACTTTGAACTTGTCTATCTCTCTCCGTCGTCCAACTTATTGCGCAGTCATGTGAGAAACCGAAACGAACCCCAAGTCTGTCTCCTTTTTCATGTTTTACTATTGATTTCTATATGCAACTTGCAACAAATACAAAACAAAATCCATGTTGTTTCAAATTCTAAATAATCAGAGAGATTTAGTACCAAGAAATGCAAATGATCAGAGTCTTGGACATTTAAAGCTAAACCTCAATATTAACAAATCATTTAAAGACCCTTGACATATTGGTTGACAGACACAGAATGATTTTGTTTCTGCAGTTTAAATCTCAACCACAGAATTAGCATATGTTACAAACAACAGAGGCAAACAATGTAAAACAAAGCCAAGTCGATAGTCAATGGTAGTGCTACAACTGTTCTACACGATTTTGTTTCGTCTCTCTGGAGAGTTAAAGTTTTGAGGAAATACAAATACCATGTGAATGTGACCTTTCTGTGCATATCTATTACTAGTGCCATCATTACCATGCATGTAATGTGCGTAACTGCGTACTGTCAAATACGAAAATACTCACGACCAAAAGTAGTCGCAGTTAGTCAGTCCATCACAATCGAATTCGATAATTCTCCCAAAAAAGGTAATAGGTAAAAGTAAAGGTAGGTAGATGTATGTATGATGTAATGGGACAGTACGCACGACATACCACAAGTTGAACTAAGTTTTTCCAGTTCTGGATCTTCTCAAAGGAGAAACTCAGCACGAGGCAGCAAGAGCAAAGGGGATAATACATATAAAATAGTTAGTAAGGAAAGGACTCAGGAATAGGAATAGGGAAGAAGATGTACATTCAATTCCTATCCTAGGTATTCTCCCTGCTTCAGGTTCACTTTTAGTAAAAACTGCGTAGAGCTAGAGCTAGAGCTCTGTCCAAAGTTTCATTCGAGCATTTCAGCATTTAGAGCTTGTCTCTCTCACTCTCCATGTGGCTTTTGTAGGAACGTTCATACTTACAGCTGATGTTCTGGGATGAAACAGCTGATCGACCTTGTTACGTCAACGTGGTGGTGGTAGTGCTGGGTTTAAAAAGACGTCTCTTACCATGTAGACTGCATAGAAGTAACCCCACGAGGTAAAACCCCCCTGAAAACACCCCCTCAGTCAATGTACCGAATGTGGATGTTCGTATTCCCTTATATTCTTCATTCGTGTATTCGTCTCTCTATTCGTTTCTCCTTTTTCTTCGTCGTGTCGGGAATCGATCCTTGTTTTGCCTTTAGGCCCCATACACGATATCCCAGTATTCTTGGCTAGCTAGCCGTAGCCTGCCTTAATATGAACTGCATGCAACGATACGCTACGCAGTGCCCTAAAAACTTGCTATATACTCGTCACTCTGTATTCCAACTATTCCCATCATGTTAGGCAAGGGGGAAAATATACATACAATGTGTACTGTACGAAAGTAAAGGAGTATCCGGGGAGTGTTGAGTGTTCAAAGGATTGAAGTCTGTCTAACCCTTTGGTTACTTTGGAAAAGGAAGTTAGCCTTACATCACCCTTTTTTTCCCACATGCACACATGCAAGCAAGCATGCATGCAATGTATACATGTGCCAGGTCTTTTACTTTTCCTTGCAGTAGCAATCACAATCGCAATAGCAATAGCAGCAATAGCAAAACCCAATGATTCTATCTAAGTCGCACTCTGGTACTGGCACACTACTACTCTTGCTGTTCATGTTCATGTTAAATTATCGCATCCTATCGCATTGTATTGTATCGCATCGTATCATATCGTTCTTTCCAACAACTGCTCGTTTTAGGTTCTACAGTCGACGACATAGAATGTCTGTAGTGTACTGGGTGTATAAGATGATAGTGGAGTAATGGTTCTATAAAAATATTCAATTTTTGTATATCTTAAAATTTACACCTGTGCTGCTGTGAGGGGTAAATGGTAATCATGTCGATGACAGGTGATGATGGGATGCTGTGTGGTTGCCTTTGTCTACACACACTTTGAGCTTTGGGACAAATGGGTCCATGGGAGTAGTCGCACAAAATTAATACACTTTTGTATATCTTGGGGATATTCATACAGTATTTCCTACTACTAGGGTGATATTCCTTTTCATGATTTTGGCGCAGGCTGACAAATATGAGGTAATATGAGTTAAGACAAAATGGAATAGGAAAAGACAATAAGGGTTTGTTTTTTAGGACCGTAGAGTGATTGCTGATCCGAAACGTTTGTTAAGTCGTAGTTACATTACAACAGTAATGCAGTGTGGACGGATGTGTATAAAACCACCATCAACCACACCACACCACCGGGGATACCTTATCATTGTTGAGCGGAACGTAACGTAACTTACTTTAAAAGGAATTGCCTGGAAAACGGGTTTGAGTGACGACGAGAGTTGACTAGGGTGGTTTTGGCTTGGTTTGGTTAGATTTAAATTATGTTTTTGTTATTGTTGAAAAAAACTCAGGAAATGTAAAATATTCTAGTTTCACAACATTTTGAATCATTGGCTGGAAACTTCTTTGTTGCGGTGGGATAATTTCAAGGATCGTTACACACGACTGTTTTTATTCTCTAATTCCACCCACATTCACATCCGAATATTTCAATGCTACCTGGACTCTGGGACTGTAGTTAGTGGGGGAGAACTCTGGACAAATATTAAGGGAGCCCTTGTGTTGTGTATGAATTTTAGTTCTGCACCAGTGCTGTGCGGGAGGAAGGGACCCAGTTTGACTACAATTCGAGTCTTCTAGGAAATGAAACAGCTGACTCTATTGAGTCCACAATTCCTTTAAATGGCTGATCAGCTGAGCATGAGCAATTGAGCCTGCGTATGTCGCTTGACAACAATAACAAAGGGTCTGTTTGGGATATATCCCTGTCTTGTAGCCTTGCTTGTCCTCCAGGATCAGCTGTGCTTTGAACAGAACAGAAATCAAGATAAGGTGACTCAAAACGCTAGACGACTGCAATTAATTGATAAAGTAAAGATTGTAATATCCTGATTCCTGAGGCATCGGTTTAATTCTTAATATCATGGAGCTCAAAATTGGAATTCCGAAGCATTCTTGCATACACAGCCAGCTGCAGGAGAATGAAAGGGCTCAGCTCTAACAAGGGAATGTGTTCTGTTGAAAAATCAACCCTGATCTAAACGTCAGGATTTAATTTTCTTTTGGGCCAGTATCCTTGAACGAATTCAGCTGATTGTTGATTTCATATCCTGAGTGGAAAAGCACACTACATTGGCACAATTTGAATTAACTCTATGTGTATGATTTTACGTCCAGATATTTTCCCTTGTCATTTAGTTGAGTTAGAGCAAGGTGCTTCATTTTTTTTCCTGTTTGAGTTGATGCTTCTGGAGATATTCCATCTATTCCTATTCTATTCCTTTGTCTCTTTACTTTAGTTTGCCCAGAACGAATGGCAGTTGTAATGGTCATAGAATAGAATATATCACGTCGTGTTATGTTATGTTATGTTGTTGTGATTCGTCTTACTTCACTTTCATTTTTTAAAACCCTATCTATCCTATACCCTACCAAGCCCAGCAAAAGTAGAAGCAGACCTTACCTTAGTGGCAGTTAACACATGATGTTCATGCTGGGTCTGGGTGCTGGTTGTATGCTGGGCTAGTGGTGGTTGTGGGCTATCAAAAAAAAGGATAGTTTTTAAACATACATTATGCCACCTTATAATATTACCACATAACACTACATCGGAATATTATCTCCTTCCTTCTTCAGTTTCATTCGTCTTAAGGTTTATAACTTTGGTTGTGTGTGTCGGACCTTGTCCTTCGACGACGGAGTTGTTCAAGTCAAGTCCAAATGTAAAATATAATATTACCAATACCAAGAAAGAGGACCTAAAAGTAGTCACTACCATTACATACATGGTGGATCATAATAATGTTCATTTATTCCTCCGCATGCATAGGTTTTTTTAATTATAACCAACTCTTCACTGTTGAGGCTCTGTAAATTTTTTGGTCACCGTACAAAATTTTATGACACACCCTGTACCGATGACATGAGTTTACTTGATCGGTCGGTCCAGAAGTAGAAGTAGAAGTACACACACACATTACATGTGGGAGGACCTTTGATGAAATGAAATGAATGCTTTGTACATAATATTGCGACTTGTGTAGGACTAGGGACATGTGGAGGATTGATGATAGGATGCAATCATGAGGTTAAAAAATAGGCTTAATAAAAAACCCCATCATCATCACCAACCCTTCATAAATATACAAATATTACTACATGCATCATAATAATAATGATGGACTTTAGTTTCCTCTCATGTCAGGTCGTGTCAGTTGACATGAGTCGTCTTGTGATTCTAATTGTAAGTACCGGGTTTAAATCTCAAATCAATAGGAGACAATCCTTGTAGTGTGCCTGTGTAGATAAATCCAGGTCATTGTGTATTTTAATTTTACATCCGATTGATATCCCTTGTAAAACAATTAAACACTTAATTAATCAAACGATCAACACACATTTATGAGATATGAGATGAAATCACGCCGTATGTCACGGGCTATGTGTGTGTGTGTGTGGTCGGATGAGAACATCGACATCGAGCCAGGAATTGTTATGAAATATAATACCTCCTTTAATAATCTTTAAAAATTTGTTATTATCATTTGTCATGTCATACTCATAGTAGTTGAACTAGTAGAGAAAAAAAACTGCGCGGAAAGTTTGCAAAAATACATACATACTAATGTGTACGATGTAGTTGTCATCCAGTTAATCCATATCGAACGAAGAATTCATTGAACTTGTGTTGTAGTACTACGAGTACGAGTACGAGACGACAACTGCAGTGTCATTAAAATGTCAAGTCAACTCAATAAGTTTTACTATAAACTACTCGGATGAATATTCACTGGCTATGTATGAGTAGTAGAGTTCAGAGTGTATGGCCAATTTTTATTTTATTTGATAACGTTCGTTCTGGGAGCTGAGTGTAAGTTGAAACTTGTACTAGGAAGAATTTGTAGTCTCAGTAATGGCAATGGCAATGGCATGGCATGGCATGGCACGTCGGCCATGGTAATTGATAATTCATGAATGATTGAATTGAGAATTTATTGTAATGAGAGGAGAGTTCAACGAAAAAATGGTTTCAAATGATAATATTTTTTCAATGATCTCTAAGGCCAAGGCAAGGCGACCGGGTAAATCTAGTAGTCAGGACTGGACTGGATTGGGACTTAGGGCACTAATCAATAATTTGTACAGGTATGATAGGGATAGGATAGAAAATGGAAATTTCGTGGGAGTTTTTTCATGTTCTTTTACTTTTTTTGCAAGAAAGTAACGGAACGGAGTTAATTTGGAAGGTGTATAATTATTTGTGGGCGTAGTCGTTCCAAACCAACCAAGAGTTCAATTGAAGGTTGTGCGTGAGACCCTGGTCAGGGCTAACATTCCATTCAACTCTGAAGAAACAAATATTTTAATACAATACGTACGTTTACGTTTTTTCCCTGTACGTGCGTACATGATTTGTCTATGGTACGTACGTACGGAATAACTGTAAATCTGATTGAATTAGGACTCTTCTGCTACTGTTGTGGACTGTGGAATAAGTTCGAATCAGATATAGATGAAAAATATTTTATTTGTAAGACATGAAGTTAAGAAAAAAATACCCGTGTGTGTCACAGAGACAAATGACAAGACAATGACACTAACATGTTTCCATATAATGAGCTCCGTATGACACTTTCCCAGACCCATTTCGTCTTTCTCCTTTTCATTCTACTTTCTGAAGAAAGGAGTGAAAGTAACATGATAACGACTCTTCCAACCGAAACAAACAATTTGCCTCTCATTTCCATTTAAAATTGCTTTATTTTTACTTCCATATATACCCAAGTAATTTGACACAAATTCTTTGCCTACTACTTTAGGTCCATGACGTCCATCCATTCCATACCAATAAATTTGAACGACCTGACTTGTAAATATTCCAAGGGGTTCAATTTTCTGGCTTCATTCATATGACAACGCAATAACGTGATAGGGTTTAACAATAAATATGACAAACAATCCGGTTAAGGAAAATAACAAACAGTTCCATCTCCAATGGCGACAAAATTCAAAACACCTGCACAGTAAAATAAGCAAGTATATTTTTAAAATCCAGAACTATGCACCATGTAGTGAAATACAAGGAGAGTCTAGTCGCACAGACAGGTCATAGTCCTAAACGACAGGTGTATGGGTTCTAATTCAATTCCAATTCTAAATCTATTTCCTGGTTGAATTTTAATTTTAGAAATGGCACATTTATAGTGCAAACGAACGGTTTTTGATTAATTTGCTAAATCGAATGATTAATGACTACAGGTATTCCATGTTTCATTGTTTATGCACACGTGTCTAAATATTAAAGTTTTATCCATTAAATTGAGGTTACTTCAAATGCGTAGTTCATTGTATAATGCTATTGAGCCAACTCAGCTTATTTCATGCGATGGCGTCGATGATTAAGTCAATTCATGCATACGAATGCCACTATCATCGTTTGGCGCATTTTATTTTGTTAAATGGAAAGAATGATTTGTTGTTTGGTTGGATAACACTTGTTAGTTAGGTGTTAGGATGGATAGAACATTTTAGCATAAAGTAGTTCTTCAATAGTTGTCGTCCTCTTCCTCTTCCATAACCCCTTGGGACTCTGGTCTGGGCTGCAGTTGGTACATTTGTAATCGTAGGTAACTAACCTCTAGGAATGGAAACGCACTTGCACTTCACTCCAATCTAACTTAACCAACAAAACAAACCAAAGGGACTTGGACTATTAGACTCACTCAACTAATCCATACAAAGTAAAGCCAAAGTGACGAGTGGTGATAAATTCTCATTTTGAATTAATCGGTTATAATTTTACAGAACTAGGCTTTTACTTGGGAAAGCATTTTGGGAGTCTCGAACTCCAGCTCAACCTCAACACGATTTTTTCTTACTCTGTACTCTGATTCATGTCTTGCAACTTTATATTTTGCTGAATACTGTGGCAATATTTTAGTTTGAGTCGAGTCCACACGTAATTTCTGAACAAATGCATGTATCAGTATCACCCACGATATGGCTCCTTGATTTCTGCCATGTTGTTATATCTCAGATATTCAGGAAACAGCTTCATTTAACTCTGGTTGAGTTTTGACGGATTGAGTTATCATTTGGGGGGTTCAATCCATAGAAGCAGACAGTGTCTGGATAGACAGATTTGTCAGATTCTACCACTCTTCCAGAACTGCTAAAACATTTGTGATGAAAAATGAAAATATACACGTGGACTGTAACATAGTGTACATGTGCATCTCCCCTGAATTCCCATCACCATCGGGTTGAGTGACTGGCTGCAAGGATTATGAAGACTTTTGACTCTTTTTGCCTGGATTTGGCTAGACTGAAGGGTGATGAGACTATGAGAGTGTATGCCGTATGTACATATGTATAAGGATGGGAGAAAGAAGGAAGGGTGATAGGACAGGAAGAAATGCCTACGAGAATGTGACAACGACGATTCGAAACGACAATGTCTCTGACATGGGAATTGGGATGGACACATGGAAAAGAACATCAGGAGGACAGAAAAGAGTTACATAAAATTTACACACTGTCACAAAATCCATGGAGTTTCTATGTATAACCTCCCACAGTATATTGTCTGCTTATGGACTCTTATTTCGAATTTGGTTGGGCAGTCCTTGCTTTTTCGTGATGATCTGGGATCTTAGCAATGCTTGCACTGCTGGATTTAAAGAGTTGTCACTACTGGAGTGTTTTTAGGTCGAAATCGAAGGATATTTGACAACATGGTTTTTGATGTCAGGCATCTGACAAGGTGTCAATGTCAATTAATGATAATTGTATTTCACAGTATTTATTAGAGTGCCGTACGGATATGCATTAACATATTGTTTAAAATACACCTGGCATTTGTTTAAGATTTAAAGGATCTGATGAATTTAGGAAGGAAGTGTTGTTCATACAATATGGAATGAAATGGAAGACTTTCCGTTGCGCTAGTCTTACGACTTTTCCCATCATTACTTTGAGTTGACTTGACTTGAGTTTTGGGTACTAGTTTTTGGTAACTTGTACATTGTGTGGCATGGAAAGTCTTCTAACATTATTGTAAGGTACATGATGATCATAATGTGGGCCATTGCCCTAACCAATATGTATGTGTACCCTTGAAGAGTCTTTCTTACGTCGTCGTCTTACTTCTTGTTCTTCTTTGAACAAAGTTACTTGTATGTATTTCTTCTTTTTTTCCAAGCAAAGAGTCAAAGTCAAGCCTTGAATCCGATTTACACCACGAACGGATAGAATGAGATAGGATAGGGTACACTGACTCATCAAGATTGGGTAACATGGAATGGAAGTTCTATCTTTTTTTTTTAACCAAGCAAAAGGGTTTTCAACTATCATCTCAGGTTTTAAAAAAAGTCATTTTCACACATGTGGTTCGGAAGCTGTACCATTGGAAAAAATTATATAGAAGGGTTTGGAATGGAAGGACCAAAGGAAAGGGGTGAAAACAATTCTAAAGTTTAATCCATAATTCAATATGAATAAAATATTATTGTTTCAAGCAAGAATAGTTGTGTAGGGCAGGGCAGAGAGTTAAGGGTAAAATAGATTTAACCTTTAAGACGTCATATTGTATTGTTCTCGCACGGGTATTGACAATGAGAAAAAGCTCCAGTCTTGTCTTTGTGGCAATTGTATTTGTTGGAATTGGAAAATCCTTCAAAATAGTACATACATAAGTAAGTACATACACCTGGAAAGGAAAGGAACGTAATGTAATGTTGTGGTATGAAAAGGAAGTTCCGTGACGCATTGACTTGGCTATTCAAGTTGAGTTTTTTCCCGAGAAAACAGGACAATTTTTGCAATGTTGAATAACGTTTTGAGTGAAGTTCTTCTCGTCATCGCAATTTCTCAGGATGATTTATACGATGGAGAACTTTATTGCATTTTACATTACACTGCAATACAATGCAATTTTGAGTTCTGGCTGGCGGGTATAATTATGATTTCATGTGAGAATCTTCAAACTTCAATTTGACTTTTATATTACGTACTCGTCCGCCGCTCTTTCTCAAAAAGGACGGTCGGTGCAGAGCAATTACCGTTTAGCAATTTTAGACTCATTTTTCCAGACTCAATAAAGAGCCCCGAAAATTAAGGTAAGGCTAGGCAGCCATGGACGAAAGGTTCGAGGTGGATAACCTTCACACCTGACTCAACTAGAATTTAAGTTTAAATTAGGCCCAAGTTTGATTCCCTAGTCAGTAAACGAGCTCGTTTGGTACAACTGGCATCACACAGGTGATTAGGTGAATTTATTTTTACGGTTTACGAAGTGGTAACAAAATAATGATTTTGGAAAATAAGAAAAAAACACTGAAAATATGATCGTATTGTAATGACGACGAGTTTTACACATATAAAACTGAACCAATTATCACGCATTTCACCAACCCGTGATATAGAGAGTTAAGAGCATGCAATCTGAGCATTCACGCATTACATATCTGCAGCTTCGTTGATAATTCCTGTAATGAAATGCTTAAAATGCAATTCGTACAAGATTATGTTTTTTGCCAATATCTGTGATAACGTATTTAATGAGATTAATGTTGGCCATGGAGTATGGATGTTTAGGATAAGACTGGAGAGATAGATGTTGAACTCTTGAAAGGATTTTTTGAACTCGATTTGACTGAAAAAAAAAGTGTTACGTGTGAGACATAGTAGTAGTAGTGAAAATGGTAGGTGGGGTTTATTGGCAACACGTGTGTGGTTATGTGTGTCGTCACTTCATGTTTGCTTTGTACAAAGAAGTGAATAAACTTCGGGAACGATGCGAGGATTTTCATTTCATTCCATTCCTGTTCTCTTCAAGAGCTTCCCTTATGCCATTTAACATTTATATTTTCAATCCCTGTTTTCTCTCTTCTGTTTCTCTCTTCCTGGCATCATGTACTACATAGTTAAGTTGAGTCTAAAATAATACATGCATCCACGCAACCAGTGGAGCGGCACTAGGAATATTTGCCAAGGAAAGGCCACATAAGAAATTCCGGATTGTTTGCTTAGAATTTTAGGGATTTCAGGGAACACTATCCAACCCACTTTCCATTTTACAAAATTTGAATATTTTTGGTTTTGGCGAAAACCACATCCTTCATATTTTTATCTTCTTGGTGAGTAAAAAATTGCTCACTCTGAGAACCGCGACTGGGAACGGACTCATCTTCATGTTTTGAAGACTCCAAATGTATTGCAAGTTGTGAATTGTGATGTCAATGTAGGATGTGAGTGCATGCCGCATGCATACCGTAGCGGAGGCTTGTCTGTTTTTCTGTTAGTTATGACTCAAAGAACGGGAAATAACGGGAGAGTTAAAGAATTAAAAAAATTGTTTTGTGAGAACATGGATTGTAGGGAAACTACAACTAGATAGATAGAATATAATAGGAGATACAGAAACACACATGATACATGACCAAAAAATACATACGAACGGACTACTTTATTGCATTGATGCATTTCCTGGTCTGTCATTTATTGCATGTCTGCCTGTGTGCATCGAAGTCGATTTGGGTGACAAAGATAATTGTATAGTTTTTTCTGTATGGAACTTGTGTCAATTGAATATGGTGAAAACAGATTCGCATCAATGTTTTTATGGACTCTCATATTTATTTTCTATTTGTCGAATTATTATTGTTTTATATGGCAGATTAATTTGTTTTCTCTGCCGCAAAATATAAATCGGGTTGTTTTAGAAATGTCACTCCTGTGATATGAACATGACATAACAAGTCATACAGTTTTCCACTTTATTTGAAGCCATTTTCAGAATTAAAACGACCTCGGCCTGGCACTCTGTGATAATGAATACATGTGAAATCATCTATAGAATTAGGCCCTGTGGTAACATTACTGCACATGGTGTCACTCACAAGGGATATGCAATGAAGTGTTTTGGGGAAATTCGGAAATTATAAATAACACTTCACTACAAGGTGTTGGGTTGAAGGCAAAGCCTGACTTGCCACTTCCCTGACCAACACATCGCTGCACTCCAAATACTTCCCTTGGTATTTCACTGCTAGTAGGTCATGCTCAATTTTATTAAGTTGTTGACATTTTGACGTGTGATGAGAGGTCTTTTGAAGTGAGTTGAAAATGGTTAATGGCAAGGACATATGCATATGGAGTAATGGAAGTTAGTTTTAACTTTGTGTCATAAAAGACTAAGGATAGGAATAGAATTGCCGACAGACATAAACTCACTTTTGAAAATTACATTGTTCTACTTATAATTTGGCAAAGTTTCATAAGTTCAAATGATCCTAGAATTCCTATGCATAATCATGGTATTAATAGACTGGACTCGGACTCGGGCTTAATTTATTAGGTTAGCTTGGATGGCATGTTCTGACGTTGGACTTGATGATGATTATATGACGGATGGATTTTGGCTCCTCAGATTTATTTTGACAAATATAACAGTGTATTTTCTGTGAAAAAGATACTCTTTCCATTTTAGTAGTAGGAAAATCTTGTGGTGAAAACCCTAGTTGAAAAGTGTCCGGTGGTTTAACGTCAAATTGTGCAACATGCTGACCTTCTTATCCAATTAATTGGATTTTTGTGTCTTTTGCTCCTAAATCCTTTGAACTACAAGTCTCGTGTTGTTTTTATATTTATTATACGTTGTGTGGGTAATTGGGAAGTAGAAGATCACATTATTGGACACGTACAGAGTGAATGGATATATAGGTCAAACGTTTCAGGGACTTCGGTAATTGCTATCCTGCCTTTGCAATGCAATACCTCCAAGCCTTTTGAGAGAAAAGAGAAGAGAAAAAAAGTAGAGCAGTCAAGTTAGTGTTGTTATGTTGAATGTGGTACGAATTTTGCCACTGTGTCAAACTTTTGGTGTTAGATTGAATGAAACTAAAAGGGAAAAAAGAAAGAAACAACTGAGATTGAGTTTGGGATTGAGTCCTTTTGATATGATACTACTGGATGGAGACTTCAATTTGCTGAGTTTTTGCTTACGGCGATAGGGATCAGAGTTTCAGAGTGCAAAATGCTGGGATTGAGAATATATACTTTACTTTGTGCAAAATGTAACGTATAGTGTATGCCACCATGTTCTATAGTCTATGCCGAGCCGACAAAGTGTATGTAATACTTCAAGCGTTTTATTGCAAATCCTTTCTCAGCACAAATTCAAAGTGAGTATTTTTTGGCAAAAAAATATACCATTCAGCATAGTAATATTTCGCAAATAAAAGGGATAAAAAAATAACATGCTCATTGATTTTCTTCTATGCCTGACACAATTTTGAGTGATGAAGCACCACCAAGAAAATTTTACTTTATTTTAGTACTTGTCACAGAGATTCAAAATAATTTGAAAGTCTTGCACGTTTTTATGAGCCTATTAGTACGTGAACTGTAAGTGCGTGGTGCAAGTGACAGGATTTATATGCTCAAAAAAGTACCTGACCTGTCGAGATAACATTCAAATGTATACATATAATACCTACTCACCCCGGAAATAAAATTTGTCTACAAATCAATTTTTTAAGGAGATACTTTTTGTACGTTAGAGTCCAGGATTTTGTACTTCGGAATTGTGGTTCGTTATTTCGTGGGCATTAAACCTTGAAATAATTGACTCGTTCCTAAAATAGAGAGCAATTGGGAACTTCAATTCCCCAGTCACTAACTAACTGACTATATTAGGCAAAAAGTTAATGTTATAGTCAAGAGTCTGCCTCGCAGTCTCATCAAGAGTTTATCAATTTATCTCGCCCAATAACCTTGATAGAGAAACGTGGAAATTTTTTTTTATAACACGTTATACCGTGGGTCAGCAGTTGAATTTTTACAAGGAATCGACTTTTAGTGTGAAAATCATATTTATTTTCCAATTCTACTGTACAATTCTCTTGTCAAGGATTTTTGATTGATTTGTAGTTTTGCTAATAGTTTAGTTTTATTTGAACTGAATACAATGACAAAGTGAGACCGAAGAGTTTGATTATTTTCTGTAGAGTGCGTGGGAAAAACAATGGAAAAGTGACGAGTAGGGCTTTCAATCCATTATTCGTCGCGTCGTCGGAAAGAAAATCTTAACATTTCCCTTTCTTAGTTCAGAAAACAACAATAATAATAATAATTTTTGTCATGTTGAGTTTACTTTGAATCAAATTACAATGCAATGGATTTTGAATGGAGTTCTCACATTTGTACTGTACATGTACATGTACATTTGCATTTGTACTTTAGGAAGATGCAGTCTTAGTTGCATTGTAATTTTATTGCAAAGAAGAAGAAGAAGAAGGAAGGCAAGTGGTTTTGTTAGACAGGATGACGTGATGTGAATGCGAATCCTTAAAGTCAGGATAATTGCGAAAAAAAGAGAATATATAACTTAACACGCTTGCTGGGGTTGTATATGTATATGTATATGTATAGATTTACTTTAACTGAATGTTTGGCATTCATGCCGTATCTGCATGCATGCATCCATGCATGCGTGGCTACTAATCTCTATGTTACAGTCTTACGTGGAATTTGAATTTTTAAATTGAAGTACGTACGTGTGTAATGTAATGACCTGTCGTGGCGTATCCATTTGGATTTTTTAATTTTGCTATATGGTCATACCATTTGCACTCATTTTAATTAAGAGTTAATCTTTCGGTTGGTCTCAACTTTTCAATTAGTAGATTAATTAATATTTTCAATGATAGGAAGTTTAAAGTACAGAAGTCTTAAAATATATTTACATGCACTTTAACTTACGTACTTGTGTAAGTAAAGTACAGAAGTATGATTGAGGAACACAGTTTTAAAAAATTGCAAGGTAAAGTGTAGTTTTATTATGTTATTTCATTTTACGCTTACTTACACGATGACGATGACGATGACGAAGAGGATGGGAAGATGGGATGGGATGAGTTTTGTTTTAATACCTTTACCTAGTCTAGTGTGGGATAATGAATTTGCAGAATACAGAGTTAGCGTTGTCATTGAATTAGTGTCGTGTTCTGTCTACTGTGTGACTGTTTTTTTAAAGAAAGTAAATGGAAAAATACATAGTAAATACAAAATGAGTGCTTAAACTCATACACAGTCGTTTTATCTTGGGAATGATTTAGATTTGAAATGTACAGTTGGTAATGGTAATGGTTTTGTTTAATGGTGACGACGACG